>UELX01005957.1:0-12080 GCA_900480035.1 Eupelmus urozonus | reverse complement strand
GGAGAAAAAACTTTTCCTCTTTTTGATCTTTGCGAACCATGGTGGTATTTATTTTACAATTCAATTTGTCAACGTTTTAACAACCTCCCTATTCATGACTTTCGTAATTGTAAAAGTACGTATGTCGCAAATTAACATTTGGTATAATACAAGCCTCGACAGAGGCTGGAGTCAAAAAGGCGAGTTTTCTATTGTTTATTATTTATAATAAAGTGTATTAAAATAATTTCAAATTGCTTTTCAACATAGTTCATGTAACAATTAAATAAAATTATGTAAAGGTATATAATTCATTATATTCCGTTCATAAATATTGCACTACAATGCGCTTCAATCTTACGTATATAGTCACAATCGTTAACTCTTAAAAATTCGAAAAAGTGACTGAAGTCGTAACCCCCAACATCGAAAACGCATCTGTAAACTTTTAATTAAACTAACACCAAACTCGTAATTAGACCCATCAACTAAACACATTAAACTTCAATCCAATTCGCGCGTGAAAGCCCATTTAACGAAACTCTCCAAACAATTACAGATTATCACTCGCGCCGTGAAAAAAAAAAGCCCGTATAAAATATGTCCCATTATCCAATTAACTTTTCCCTCTCTTTCTCTTTCTCTCTTACACTCTCCATCCGCTTCGCTCAAACGAGGTCGAGATTTTTTGCCAGAAAAGCGAGCAGCGCGCTCGCCGTTAACGCTCACCCCTACTATCATCCAGCTGATCCTCGCGCGCGACTCGAAAAACTCTCTTACTCAACTATACGTGAAAAAGAGACGCTCCGCTCGCGTCAAGCACACCGCTCTCAAGTATATAGAGCTAAAAAAAAAGAGACGTTGACTAATCGGCTCTCTCTCGACGCGTGATGCGCGCGCAAAGTTGGATACGGCCCAAGACGGAAGAGATAAGCGCGCCTAAGGTATACATTACCCAGTCCTTGAACGTGAGTACGTGGATTTGGCAGACTATTCTAATTTGGTAGGGCAGTCAACTCGCGCTTGGCTTGGCAGAAAAAAAAATAGGCAGCAGGGAATAGAGCTGGACGTAAGGTTATGTATAGCAGGGGACACGGCCGAGAGGTCGTAATAATACGCGACGGCGGGGGAGCCAGCGTTGACGTGATTTTCCGTTCTGACGGACTCAGGGCTTTTTTCCGGCGCCGGGTCATGCGTGCGGCAATTTTCCGTGCCGCCGGCGATGCAATATTGCCGCGGTAAACGAATTTTGGAATTTCGGAAAATTGAAAATTGATCGCGAGCGTTTATATTCGCCGAAAATTCCATCTAAGCGTCGCTGGTACGTCGGATCGACCTGGATTGTCCTATTCAATCAAGCGTTCGTCAATGCAAACTATATCAAAACAAGCGTTTGATGGAACGGCTCTGGAAAGCGAGGGAATGAATAATTCCCTCATCTTGATACTCTAGTCCACTCGTAATAACGGCTTTTACAAGCAGTCGTTTGTCCTTTCGTGACCTACTGCCTTAACATCCAATGTGCAGGCGGACTTTTTGTCGTCGCGTGGCGCTCGCTCTCTGTGTAAACCAGCTAAAAATATGTGTGCATCGCGTGCAAATGTTTACCTCGCGCGCGCAGCAGTGTTTAGAGGTAGCGCGCCTTTGCCCCTTTCTTTGAGCGCGAGCCTGCAGTTTGGAGCTGGTTTTAGAGCGATGGGCATGTATACAGTCGAGTGCGCGGACCGAAAAAGAACAGCGCGCTGTATTTCTGGACTTGAGTAATTGAATTGCCGTGTTATATACCTTCTCGTCTTTGTTGAGATTACGGCAGTAGCTTGCGGTTTTGGGAAGTGGTTGGATTTTCTCTGGGACTGGGATTTTTTTGTCTTATGTTATTTGGAGAATTTTTAGATTGTTAATTTGTTTTTTTATTGTTGCTGTATTTGTGTAAAAAGTATAGACGAAAATTGAGGGAATATTTTTCCCGCGTTTTGATTCGATCTCGCTAATGAGGATCTCGAAAAATACACAAACACTTGAATAATAATAGCTATCTAAAAAATGCTGAATAAGTGGGCTGCCGGAGCTCGGTTAATTACGCATAGTGCCTAGTAAAAACGAAAGCTCACCGAAAACTTGTTATTTATTCGGTGGCATAAATAGATTCTTCTACGACTTATACTTGATCTGATAAAGATGAAAGCAATGCAAATCCAAAAATAATCCTCTTTGCATAATGAAATACATAGTCAAGATGAAGCATTCTTTGAACCGTCTCCTATATACACTGAAATATACCGTCGCCGCTGCAATTTTCGTCACCTTTTCACAAAACATTTGCATTTCAGACAACAAAAGCACGCATCCTTAAATTTATTCTATAAATTCGAACTCATAAACCTTTTCTAAGATCCATCCTAGAAATTCAAGCCAATCTCCTCTTGAATTCAAATCTCTTCGCTCCTCAACAAGATCAATCCCGATATATCTCAACAATTCCGCTTTCTCGAACACCTAAGCCCAAAGTCGTTCCTAGGATTTCCAGAGCGTCCTTACGTTCGCATCGTAAACTCGAGAGGGAAAGAGCTAAAGAGAGAGAAGGCATAAACCTCCACGTTTATATGCATGATTCAGCGCATCGCGGAGAGAGAGCCGATGGCAATGATCCTTTAATCTTCGGCCGGCGAGGTGCGTGAGCCCAGGCGCTTGTAAATGTCCTAACCCCGGCGCACGGGCCGCTTCTTGGCTTTAAGCGGAGTCGTAACAGCCGCGAATTTAAGTGCCAGGGGACGCTGTATACGTAATCTTAGGTAAACGCGAGCGTCGGACAGGAAAGGCAGAAATCGCTTTTCGAGAGAATGAAGTACGTCAGAGCGGCTCGGTCGATCACCGAAAGTTTGTTGTATATATATGAGGGCTTGGAGGTATATAGATGGTCTCTCTCTGTTGGCTGGTGAAACGGCTCGGGTCAGAGTGAGTTGACTGGAAGATTGCAAGTTGTTCCGATGAAATATTCATAATTTTTATTGGTTCGGGCGGGATATTTTTTCATTTGATTTATATAGATTTATGAGCGCATAAATTATGTTAAGGTTCTATAAGGGCATTTATTCCTGATGGAAAATATTCATCGTACACAAGTGTCTGGATGAGCATGACTTTTACTACTTAGCGATTTTCGCATCAAATAGACAAAGGAAGGATCAAAAGCTATAAGCATAATATATTGCAAACACTGTTTGATGGTAGTAAATTTAATCATTGCATAATCGAAAGGACCGTGTCTAAAACAGAAAATCAATAATCGATCTAATTCCCACAATTACCAAGCCCCGAATAAAGCTTCAACATTCCATCCCTCATTCTTACACCCGCCACTAATGCAAGCTCAATGATCCTCCATCGTCACGCAAAAAGCGCATCGACTCCCGCCAGCCGCCCCCGACGAGCCTCCACTCTCGCATTAGCCTAAAAAGATCGTCGACGCACTTGACGCAAAAGCCCGCGCCTATCAGCCAGTAGGTCGCTCTCGCTGATAATATAAACGTCAGCAGCGCGCGGCCCGAGAGAGCCACACACACACAAAGCCCGCTCTCACACAGACACAGTCCCGAATCATACTATAAAAGCTCACAGGGTGCTCTCGGGCATCGCTAGCGTGTCGGGTCATGACGTATAAACGCCCTATATACCTCGCCCTCCACGTGCAACCTATATGTATACATATAGAGAGAGAGAGAGAGAGAGAGAGAGAGAGCCGCTCGGGCGCATAAAGCTCGGGGGGCAGGTCGGAATTCCCGGCTCTTTATTGGAGAGTGAGCGAGCTTTTGTGGGGCGCGCAGGCAGCTTGGAGCTTGCGATCGATCGTGCGCGCCCCTCCGCGCCCAGCTTTGACGTCACCGAGGCGCGCGCGCTTACGTCACTACGACGCGAGCTGGGTTCCGGTGGAACGCGCGTCATAGCCGCGCGAGCGCGGCCCGACGACGAAAGTTCAACGTCAGCCAGCGGCCGATTTCGAGCCGAGAGTAAGAGAGAGACAAAAAGCCGATAACAATAGTTGTGTGTATGAGTGTGGATGTAGGTGTGAGGGAGCTTGCACGCTCGATGGGCTCGTGTTTTCGTTGTTCATTGACCGACTGCCAAGTGTCCGCCGTCGTTCGGTTCGTTTATTAAAAAGCTCGGCAAGGTGTACGCCGTGTAGGTAGATAGACCGGCCACGTGGGCTTATTGTCGAGTTTGCCGCGTGGGCGGATTGTAGGCCTGTTATATCGAACGATAACAATTGTCCGAAGTACGCGCGGTTATGCCTTTATAGAGTCGGCCGCTGCTCGGCGATTTGTTTCGCAGCTTGACGGCAGTCGGCGCTCTTCCATTTTTCGAGCTTTTGTGTCTCTCTCGGCCGTTCGATTTGTATGGTGTCCTCGTTCGAAGTTGGGAATAATAGGCGAGATGAGCGCTCGCTTCTGGCCGTTGAATGGCAGAGATAGCGGCGCGCCGTGTTAATTTTCGCGCAGCTGCTGTCTGCTAGGCGTGTAATGTAAGGTAGTGAATAGCCGCGGAGTTGGACTTGTTATGAATTTAAATGTTTCGAATTTCGAGGGATGTGGTGGGTTCGGATTGTGTAATGTATGAGGGTTTTGGTTTTGTTATTGATGAATAATTTTGTTGGTTTAAAGTTATGCGTTTTTATTATTGAGCGGAGTTGAATGTACTCGCGTCAGCGTGTAATCAGGAGATGTAGGTTAGTTGGGTCGCTCGGAAAGATTCGGCGTGCAAACGTAAGCAGCCTCTGGATCTTTTGCGTCATTTTAAACAGAATACGTATATAACGGAAGAAAGTAGTAAAAGACTTTTTGCGTATACCGACTCTGTAGTAAATGCAAATTTAATTTAGTGGAATGTATCTCACTAGAACTTGTATATATAGCTACTTGGGAAGTTATTGAGAAACAACTCATACATTTTTTTCTCAATTCGTTATTTATACATAAGCATTTTTTAAATTTTTTATTTTACAAAAAATATGCAAATTTTCTATGCTATGTTGTTTGGAATACGTTAAAAATAATAATAGATTCTGTTAAGACAAAAGTTTTTTCATATAATTATTTAACCAGAACTAAATTATTATAACAAATCAATAATCTTTAGCATGGTTGTTTTTCAATGTGAAAGTAAGTAAAAGTTATTTACTTTGCTTTCACAGTTTACGTATATGACCGTGCAGAAAATATCGAGTGCAACATGTGCGATCGTTGCTGGTAAAAAAAGCTCGGCGTATAATAAGTTAATTGCGTAGTACGCTATTATTAAACACTTTTTTATGGCAATTTTGTAAACTGTATAATTAGTTTATTTATTAGTTTTTGGTTTTACCACAGATTGAATTATGTAGTTACCAATTACTAAATCGAATGGTATAACATATTTATATTATATTAGTTTTTGCTACTTATACAAAGAAATAAATAAAAATCAGAATTTATATATAAACAGAAAAATCCGTAAATTTACAAAAAATGGTTGTCTTTGTGAAGTCGTAAAAATAACGTTTTGAATATTATTAAATAATTGGATCTGAAAATCTTGCTTACTACTATTGATTTTATTTTTTTCTATAACTATCTAAAAAAGTTTTATTTTGTATAATTGAAACATTTTTTATATTTTGTAGTATTTCTTAGTATACAGATTTTGCGAAATAATAATATAAACTAACGTAAAAATTGTTAATAATAAAAATTTTAAAAGTTTATAATAAAAACTATTTTATTTTCTACTTTCAAATGATTCATGAATAGTTCATAAAACACGCAAACCTGATTTATTAAAGCTCTCTTCCTCCTAAAAACATTATTCGTTTTAAAAATTAAAAAACATTCGAATTCAGCGAATTCCAAATAACCCTTACCCGGAATCAGAAAGGGCGCAAAAAGCTCCATAAATATCTAAAAATTCGATAAATTCTTCGAACCAGCATATTTTTCCCAATGAAAAGCATAAAAAAGCAATTCGGCCGTTTGCATAACTCCGGTTCTGCTAACCGATCGAAGCATTCCCCGAATCCCACTCGTATAAACACTACAGCGATCCCCGCTTCTCTCTACAATCCCGCTATCACGAAAACTTCTGCCTTGATCGTTGTTTATACGAATTTATAAGGACGCTCGCGCGGCTCTCGACGAGCTTCAGCTTCGCGACGGCGACGGCTACTTCTGGACGAGCTCCAGAAACGCCGGAATCGCAACAATAGCTGCGCCCTTATCTTGCCAGCGGCAGACGATACTTGTACCAGCTATGCGCATGAGAAAAGAAGAAAAGCTCGTCGGAGAAAGTCGCTTCTTTCTTTTTTTTCAGGGAGCTTTCCGAGGATCTTTATACTTTATTTCGCGCTCGAAGAGTTTTGGGACCTGGCGTATTTTAATTAAGTTGGTATAAGAAGTTTTCGGAAGTTTATTCTTTAAGGAATTGGAAATTAAGTTTTGATGACTGTACGAATGTTCTTGCGTTTGATAAAAGTTCGGTACTACATTACTAGGTTTATAGTTGTTAGAAAAGTTGTTGAAAGCATTTATAGGCGATTCTTGGGAATCGATTCTGACGTACGGTTCTTTTCCTTCTGTGAATCGACTTTAGAATAATAATCGTTTAGGTGCTGCTTATTTTGCTATTGTAAGTACAATCGATACTGTTTGCGAAAGTTACAGAGCTTTTATGTCTATAGTTTATGTATCACTTCTTGAAAGCTTTTATAAAGTGTTTTTAGGTTCCCTTTGATTCATTCTAACGAACCTTCTTGTAAATGATACAAGTATTCCAGTTTCCAATAGTTTTAAAACTATATTCACAAAAATCCAATTTCATCACTGAATCCCACGTTCAAACCTCAAACCGTTAAAATCCAGTTTCACAGAACCCGTTCCATCGAATACATAATCAAAAAGTTCATTCACTCCTGACCTGCGCATAAAAAAAAACCCCACGCGAAAAATCCAAATCCGCAATCCGCCAAGAATCAATGCAGGAAGCGATCGACACGTCCAGCTGAGAATCCGAGCCTCGTTGGTTTTTCATAAGGCAAAGTCGCTGCGCCGCAAAAATAGCCCCGGGCTGCGCGTCAAAAAGACAGTCCGCGTTGAGAGGAGCTCGGGAAACGAATGTGTAATCGACTTCAAGGCCAGCTTTGCCTGAGCGAGAAAATCTCGAATTTAGGGGGGGCCACGCACGTGCGCTAGTGTCGAGGAGCGTGTATATTTTATCTGGCTTTCTCTCTCTTTTTATCACGTGCCTAGGTACATCGTCGACTCTGGGAGCTTCGTTTTTCGCGGAGTCACGTAACGCGCCTGTCCGATGGATAATAGATGCATGGCCATCTGTCAGAGGTATATACATAATTTTGCGCTATTTTGCGTTTGGGCTCGTGAATGGTTGGATTTCTTTTGTTAATTATGGATGTGAGTTTATTTTTTTCTCCTTCTTTTCGGAGAAGTGCGCTTAATGATTGTAAATTATGATTGATGGAATCTTACTCTTTTTAATGTATTTGCTTTGTGAATTCGGTTTTGAATATTTGCATGCCGGTTATACCTATGTTACGTGCGTAGAATGGATTATTTTAATCTATGTAAATGAAAAATTTAATGTTTATTTTTATTATTTATGTTTCATAAATTGATAAATAATGTTACAGTATTGTCGTATAAAAAATTAGAATTTATTTGAGGCGCAATGGGTCAATATTATTTCATATAGAAATACATTTAAAAATAATTCTTTAGCTAACTAGTATATTTTTATGTAAAAATAAAGTATGAAAGAACATAAAAACTATGAACTTCCTCACTTTCCCAGTTCAGCAAGCATAAGTTTAATGGTAAGTAAAGATAGCTTGAATAAAAAAGGATCAAGCAAAAAGACACTAATATTTTTTAAAAAGTTTTAATATTGACCGATGTTTGTGTATAACATGTTAATACTCCGTTAGAAAAAGTGCCAATATTTAGTCGATTACCGCTACTAAATGGCCTGGTAAAACATCGATACTGTCACTTTATAAAATATCGGGAGTGTTCAATGTGCTCCATACAAGCCAGTATTTGGAGATAAAAAGTCCATTTAATTTATTAGTTTATTCTTTTACAGTGATACATTTAAAATTAAAATCATAGCTATTAATGGTGATCACATTTTCAGTAAATAGAACAACGTAATTAACAATTTAATAATAACAGCTTTCAATACACAGCCTGAAATAATTTGAAAAGCAATCAACTTTGATTATAATACCCACTCAACTCAAAAAATAAAAATCAAATATAAAGAGCTCCATCACATATCACTAACCAGCTTAAAAATCAATCCAGCCATTCAATAACGCAAATTTCATTTCGATCACAGACACCTATTCCATTAAACTCCAGATTAAAAACCTCCTCCGAGCCGTATTCCCCCGAGTTCACCGACGCGTCCTCATCGAACTACCAATATATACATCTATACACCCGCGGCAGCCAAGATCCATCGTCTTTTTTATCTCTCCCCTTATCGCGCTTAATATCCCCGCGCGTCGCTCTCTTCACTACCTCAGCCGCTCCTTTTCTCATTGTTATCTCGCGCGTCTCTTGCACTCGCGCGTTTTTACTTCGCGCTCCCTTTAATCTCTCTCTTTCTCTTTGTAATTTCTCGCGGCTCTTTTGTATGTACCTCACCTTGTTTTTCCGGCTGGCGCCTTTTCAGCTCGCTCTCGCCCAGAGGCCGGCCGCGCGCTTGGATTTAAAAAATTTTTCGATCTTTTCCTGGCAAGAGTCAAGATATACTTTTCCGGTGTAGAAATGTGATTATACAGGAGCCGGCTTTAATTTGCATAAGGCGACTATAGAAAAGGCGCATTTGACGTTTCTACGCGGTGCGATTATATAGGCGCGAGTGGATAAAGAGCTCCGCGGAGGCTCTGTATTTACTCACGTGCGCGAAATTTAGTTGCGTTATAGTCGGCCGCTGTGATTTTAGCTCGCGCTCGAGTATTTGCGCAGTGGGTATTAAAACATTTTTCCTAGCTAGGCGCGCGCTTGTTTTTAAAGAGGATGCTGTATTAACGATGCCTGTATTGTCTGTGTATTTGGATAGTGAATCGTTGAATATAGATTTTCTTTTTAACGGAAGCGAGGTTGTTTTGAGTGTTGGTTTAGTGGGTGGAGTAGGTATATATGCGGAGATTGCTTTTGAAAAGTTTGGAAATATTTGTGGAACTATGCTCGCTAAGATAGCGGAGTAATGTGAGGATGTGTGACTTTTGTGTGCCTGTTTAAGCGCTTGAAATTTACGGCGGTAATGAATAGGCTAAGGCACATTTTGTACGTGACAATTGCAGAGAAGACTTATCATTGTCGTTTTGCGAGCTATACAGACGTAGTTGAATAATTATTCCATGTTATCGCGAGATTTCTTTTAATTTATATTCTTTTTATACGTCTCTCTTTCACTCCCTCTCTCTCTCTTTCTCACTCGATCTTTCTGCTCAAGTTTAATACCTGTTTTATATCTAAAGGGAGGAGATTCTCTTTTAATTGCGAGTACAGTATATATCTGACAGTAAAACGTCGTACAATCAAAGTTATTAAAATTATTCTTATAGACATTACAGGTCTATACGTGTTATATGAAAATTACACGTTTTACTAAGGCAGGTAATAAGTTATTATTATAGGTAATCATAGCGTCCATTGGAATTGCTTTACTGTCTATAGAAGCATGAACAAGTGGATGTACTATTACGTAGATATGCTACTGTAAAAGCAAGTATAGATTTGTTTAAAAAGAACACATTGATGTGTATACAAACATTTATTTCAGTGAAACGGAGAAATAAATAATATCTTTTAAGCTTGCTTTCAGTATCAATTTATTAGGATGATGTGATGAACGCAAAGAATCATATTTTGAAGAGTAATTAAAAAACGATTATTAGTACCAGAAGCGAGTGCAAGTAAAAAATAATAAAACCGCGCTTTATTATGTAATTGATGAACTCGCGCTGATGTGTTTCAACGTTTTCTTTAAAGCGATCTCGTAAAAAGTGTAATATCGCAGCATAATTACGTAAGAAGAGATCCTTTATTTTTTACGATCTTTTGTAATGTTAAATGTTTATGACGTGAATATGCTCATCAATGTTAGTAGGTCATTTCCAGGAAGGAAAGCAAGAAACTGAACAAAGTTCAAGGAAATCAGGACCATAATTTAATGGCATTCGTATTTTAATACTGGTCTGTTTCGGTCCTATAATAAGTCTGTAAAGATTAATATTGAACCAATATTTTGAGAAGATAGAATTTATACCCATAAAGGTCTTTAAATGTACTTACATATATTCATACAAGTCTTTTAATTTTAAAATATAATTAAAATATTTCAAGGGAAAACGAATGCTCAAATTAACAGGGGTCGTACCAAACCCTGCCCTTATCTACTTAAATATTGCCCATATTAAGTGAAACATTGAAACTTTATTCGTATATAAAAAACAAGTTACTTTTCAAGTACAACTACTTACGTTTAGTATATAGCAGCAAAAATACAATTGTTCACCAAAGCATTCAAAGCAGGATGTATGTACATCCGTAGAAGTACTCTAATTATATATTTACATTAAATTATGTGTTAGTAACCGCTTCGGAATGACGAGCGTAATAAAAACGTGTTTTATTTATACAGGCAGGTAACGAAAACTTCTACCTCAGCAAACTCATTAACAAAAAAAAAATTTTAAAATTAGCCAGCACCGATAAAACGAAAGATAAAAATCAAGCCCAACAAACAAACCATCCGAAAAACACGCAAAAAAAGAAATCATGAAACATGAAAAAAACATCTCAACGACTCATCGCCTCCGACTCTCCGCCTCATAAAAATAGACCACCCCGAGAAACTGTCAGAGAGGCGAAAAACAAAGGCGCCCGCCCCGGCTCTAAAAAATCTCTGGCTCGCGCGTAAACAAATCCGACAACGCGCAAAAACATTACATAATCTCAGCTGTCCCCAAGACTCATCATCCTCCTCATCTTACGCATAAACCTACTTAATTAAAAAGCGCACCGGCGCGCATCACTTGCGCATCAGCCAGATAATAACATACCCTTGTACTATTATAAGCTACTCTACAGTAATGTATTCTACATAAAAATATTCTAGCGCTTCGAAAATATCCTTATCTTAGTCAGCACGTGTGCACGTTGTATACACGAGGCTAATCCGCTTTCTCCGCGCTCGCGCTATCTCTCGAAAATCGTCGGCCCGCAGTCTATATAGGATGCGTCTGGCTCGTAAAATGCGCGCGCGAGCTGATCGATCAATCGAGCGCCTCTCTCTTGGCCCTCTCTTTCTCTCTCTCCTACGCATGTACACAGCTGAGAGAGAGAGAGAGAGGAGGGAAGCTCGGGCCAGCTCACGATACACAGGGAAAAACCCGTCTACCTGCCAGTTTGCTCGCTTCTCGAGCCTCCTTAAATATTTAAGCGAGGAAAGTGACAGAGTACTTATAGCCGAGTGTATGTATATAGGCATGCAAAACGGGAGAGAGCGCGAAGTTGTAGGGAAAAGTGACGAGGGATAGGTGACGTTACGCGACGGTCAGCTATCTCAGCGACGTATACACACACTGGCTGCTCTCTGCACGCGCGTAACAAAGAGAGGGCCCCGCAGCCCCTTCGCCAGTAAAGAATGGAATGTACACACAGCTGGCTGTCGCTACTCACCGGCTCTAGCTCTCTCTCTCTCTTCCCCGGGTGAGCAGTCAGCGCACTGTCCTCGGCTCTACACCCAGCGATAACGAGCAGACAGCTCTCTGTCCGAGCTGTATATATATATATATATGCAGGCGCTCTCTCCTATATCCCCCGGCGATTAATCCCTCATTTCAAATGAATCATTCGAACGAAAAACTGTCATTCACGTGTCTATAGCAAGACGTGCGGAGATCGATTCGCGTAATCGTTAGGATATAGAGCTCTATAGGTAAGCTCGGCGCGCGCGCGAGCGAGCGGCTCTCACTCTCTCACTGCCGCGGCGGCTACTCGGCCCGTCGTCGCATCGCGCGTTCCGGACTCGCCGAGCTGCGCCTC
>UELX01005956.1:0-12084 GCA_900480035.1 Eupelmus urozonus | reverse complement strand
TTTCTGAAAAATGGACACCGTCAGCTTCTAGTAAAACATATAGTCTTTATAAAAAAAATTTTTCCAACTGATTTAATAAATGTTTACAACATAATTTTTGGGTTCCCGTATAATATTCCGTAGAGATGTTTACTGGATCCTTTCACATTGCCTTAAAGGCGAGAAGTAGCAAGTTCCTTGCAGCAGGTTTGCCTCGTATGATGACGGTTCAATCGATACTCTCTATACTTGAATAGAATGCCAATATTGCTACCAACGACTCAAATTAAATTTCAACTGTTAGCCGAAACATAAGTTTGTTGCTTGATTTAGCATTGATAACCAACTTCAGACTAATGAAAGTGGAATTGAGACTCGAGTAAACTGAGAAAAATCCTCTGCATTAGAAAAACTAGGATCTCTAGTAAAAAAAATGCTAGTAATAAAAACTAGAATTATAGTAAATTGTATTATTTGTTTGTTATTAGAACAATAAATTTACGTATGTTAACAGAACAATAATAAATATAGTAGCACTTACATTAATTATTGTAAGTTTTACTAGATAAGAGAGTAACGTTAATACTTTTCAAAGTATATTCTGCACAAAAATATCAAGTGAGCTTACAATTATTTTTCTAGTACAATAATCACTCCTGACTAAATAAAAATTTTGATACTACTTATTATTTTTCTATTAAACGTTACCAAAAATTGTATAGTTGCTACAAAAACGATTTAGGGTTAAGGACTTGAGGACTTAAGCAATGATACCTTCTAGTAACTTTCTGGTATTATAAACCAGAATTTTCTCTTGGTGTATTCATACTTACTATGACTCCTTGTCGAATATACATGTAATCATGGTAATTATCCAAATAAAAAAAATAAACTTGTTTCAATAAGCTTTCTTAAGAAGTGTATATTTAATAATACATAAAATTTAATGGAAAACTGAAAACGTATTCTAATAAATTTTTCTTATCTTTCGTTAAATTTAGAAATTTATTACTGTGAACCCTGGAAAAATTCTTTGCATTGTTTTCTACGTCAAAACTACAGTTATAATAATGTAATTAATGCATTTAAAAATAATTTTACACTTAAACAGTTTTATTTCTATACTATGTATTGATTTATTTATACAGTTTATTAATTAAATTCGTTAGGATTTATGAAATTGGCTTAGTATTATGATGGCAACCTTCTCCCGATTCCTCCTTAATTTCACATAAGGTTTGGCTATAATTAGCTAATGATACCATATTACATTTTCTATAAACACTTCTTACTTCACTAGTGTAATCGGATTTAACCCTCATTATTTCTTTCTGCCACTCAATGTCGGATGGATAAAAGCTGACGAAAACAATAGGATATAAATAGAAAGTATACTCAAAGTTGCAGAAATATTATTTCTATTAGTACTCACCTTCTCAACTGGCTCAGTTTTCCCAAATTTTGGTGAAGCTTTTTAGATATGGGATGCAACAATTTTTGTTCGCACCTTAGATCAGGATAATAATTAGGTTCTACCTTTTCTAAGTCATTTTGTTCATTTTGAGAGGAAATTTCGGAAGCTACTTGTTCCTGATAAAATCTACAAATAATTTTTCAAACATAGTTATTTACAACTAGTAATCTTTGATCATGCAATAAAAAGGTCATAAAGAAGCAAACGAGAAGCACATAAGGCTACAAGAAAGATTGATTAAAACGTATAATGTTTAACGCATACATGAACACTTTTAATTATTTCTTACTTACAGAGAACATAAAAGTACACTTTATTTCTACAAAATGATTAATATAAACAAAAATTTGAATACTTGTTTTCACTCTTATTAAATACATAGTTATCGTAATAATAGTAAAAAATAATTTTTTTTGAAAAGAATTAGTTTTTTACACCTTTTAATTTTGAAGTAAAATAGTTCTTTGCTTAAAACAAATCCTGCACATATTTTTTATGATTGTTTAAAGTTATTATCTGTCAAATTATTAATTTCATTAGTCATTATTTATATGAAAAGTAGAAAACAAATCTAATTTCATTAAATAATCGTGTCACTAAAAATTTCTAACATTTACTCACAGTAAAAAAGCTCCAAAGAGTAACACCACAAAATTACTCATACTTACTCGCGACTATGCATGAGTAAGCTCTGAACTTAAATCTTAGTACGCACATAATACACTAACTTGCACTACACTAGCAGTAGCAAAGAAAACAGAATTGCAGCTTAATGTTTCAGTTTCCGATAAGTAAATATGACGTTCGATAACGCTTTTGCATCTGTATATACAGTTTATAACACCGTATCACGCAAGAGTTCAGTTTGTACCGTAAGTCCGTAATGTATAATTATATCCATGAAAACGACATGAATTAAGAAAAATTACAAGATTTGAATTAACACTCTTTAGATAATTAATACTTCATTACGGATAACTAAAAATTTCGTTTGAAAAATCTTGAATTTAATTTATCTGTTATAATTTATCTACAGCTTTTATTAAACAACAGCACAAACAAACATTTTAAAAAACAGACCCCGAATGCAAATACAATAAATCAGCGCTATCATATCCAAAACAGTCGTTTAGAATTTTGCATTAAAAAATTTATTAGGTCGGGTTTATAGATTTTCAAAAATTATTAGCCTCGTATTTTTTCTTTTATTGATTTGATATAATTATTTGGAAAGATATAAAAATTTGAAATGCGCATCACGTCGAGATTGCTTTATACGGTCACCCTTTTAACAGTTGTAGTATACCTATGTAGTAAGCATCATCACGTCACACGGATTTTTAAAACTGCTATAACTTCGTTATTAATTGTCGAATCCAAAAAAGAGAAAATACGTTCCCAACAACTTTTTAAAATCGACTATCCGGAATTAACGGAATTTTTCAGGCAAAATGTCAATTAAGTACAAACCACGTTATCTGGCAAAAAAGCTCAGTTATAGGTAGGTATGTTATAAGTAATGAATTAAGACATCATGCATATACAATGTGCGCCTGTACATATTTTCTTGATTATGGAAAACAATGAATATAGATGTATAAACATAAACAGACCTTATAATGTTAACAACAGAGAAAGTCAATAAAATTATATTCTAAAGAACTAATCAAGTTTTTTTGGCAACAAAGTTCGATCATAGATATTTTATAAGTGAAACTAGCACATCCGCCTGTCGAAAAATCTTCGATTTTGGTCCAAAGTAGAGATAACATAAAAATTCCTAATCTGATTTATGTAACGTTTTGTACACCACTTTTATTTCATAAAACATACAAATTTGTAATTTTATTATTTTATGATTATATCTTGCTATGAATGATGAAGAGAATAAAATTAATTATGTAATAACTGAATCTAACTACAAATAATATTTATTATTAAATCAATAGCGTCAAGTACAATAACTTTTTCTTTTTTTACAAAATAATTAGTACGGTGCTTTGTGTTCAATTTAAATATTCAAATAACAACGAAACAAACGTATATTTAAACACACGAGCGAAATATAAAACTATTCTGATTCGCGAGAAGAAGATTCAGAGCGCAGACTTATCTGTATTGTCGTCGTCCTGGCGAAATGATGACTCTATTGCCTTGGACCTGTTATCGATATGTCCAAGCACAACCTGGACGCTGGACTGCCACTCAGCTATAATATTGGTTGAGAGCGAGGTTGCTGGAACTAGTCAATCTTCCCTCGATCCACGCGTCTCAGCAGGGCCCAGAGCAAAGAGAGCGGGAGCTAGTGCTCCTGTGCTTTTACACTTTCCGCGAGACCCGAACATGCCTCGTCATAATTGCTCGGGACTTTTCGCCGTCGCTATGGCGACACAACTATTAAATAGCATTTGCTCGCCCAACGCTCTCTCGCACACACAGATATGTTACAAATTTCATATAGGTATAATCAATTGCCCTATCCAAATTGAGTCTTTTGTACCTGCTTAATTCCTGCGCGGATCTCGCGTTACGCGTATCTGCACATGTTTTCATATTTACGATGCACAAACCTCATTATTAATATAATAAACGGTAAACAAAATCAGCGCAACAATAATTGGTCAGAGATAATTTATAAAGTATTTTTAATTTTTTAAAAATACGACGTCAGCCTCAAATTGTTATTCTTCATTAAAACAATAATTTTTCTACAAGAAATTAAAAAAAAAATAGCCTTCCATACTCCCGATAACAAGGAAGGTTTAACAACGTTTTAATTAAAAACTTTTAGATAAAAAAGTTCAACGTAAAAATTTTCATTTTAATCATTTTTTCGTGTTATCCTTCTTTTCAAAATACTATCCCAGTAACCCTCGAAAATTTCAAGCTGAGCCACGAACTTCGCACAAGCAGCACCGAGAATAAAATGAAAGAACGAAATGGCAGCGCTTAATTGAAAATAACACGAGCAGGCCAAACGCCTGTAGCTTTTCCACAGGCAAGCGATACGAGTACCGTCATTCATTTCCAAGCGATCGGCTCAGTAAAATGCGTGAATGAGAAAAGTGACCCAAGAACACAGAGGTGTGTATATACGTATATATCATTCGCATTAAAAGCGCGCTATTTTCAAGTGCTATATATTGTAGAAAAAAGAGACTGTAAGCGCGTTCGTCGTTTAGAGTATGAGTATATAGCCTCTACAGGAGAAGCAAATTTGCATCAGCGGTGTAAATCCTTGTAACGACGTGAATTAATGGAAAGGGCGGTAAAAAATAAATTAATGCAGAAAAGAATCCTATTTCAAGCTAGTGTTATACGAAAGTTATAGATATGCTGCGAGCGATGGTAAAAGTCACGCAATCTGCAATTTTTTAGACGTAAAAAATGATTTTTAAAAGTTTTTAACAAGTATTACCTGATGAATCAATAAGGAAAATTAAGATTTTGTACATACATTATTTATAACTGTTTGCTATTTACATTAACTAACAAAAAATTTGTTTTAAATAATTGACGTCATAAACACTCTGAAAAATAATAGTTCATTTTAAATTTTCAAATTTCAAGATTACAACAATTACAATTAGATTCAACAAATATCATCAACAATATCCGGCTATACAGCCAAAGTCACGGCATGCTCTAGTGCGTCTGAGCGAGAAGAACAGGCTCTCAGCAGCGAGAGAAGCAAGTGAGCGTGGTAATAATCAATTCAGTGGAACTTGGGATTTCGACGAAGCCTGTGCCTACGTGATAAGCAAGATGAAATATAGATATTATTTCTCATATATTACATTCGGTGCTTTAGATCACCACTTTCTTGATATCTTCATCCTTCCGTGGCTACGATTCCGGCGATAGTGATTATAAAGATTAATAATGATTTTCGAGTATTTTATCAGATGTATTAGATTTCAATATTCATAAAATTAATGTATTAATGTGTATAATACTGACGAGGAGGGGCTAAAGGGTGCACGAAGACCAGTATCTATAATTCCGTCAAATAGACCTTTTTTCGAGGTATAAACTATTTAATTTGAAATATTTCTTATTTTCTTCAAAAATGATATTTCTTTTATCGACAATAACATTCTATATATTTTTTTATAGAAATCTGAGAAATAAATAATAAAATTAGATGCACTAAGCTTTAACGTAATCTTTGGCTCATTAAAAAATATTGATTCTTTAAGTAGTCACTTTTTTGGTAAAAAGAAATAAAATAAATATAAAAAATCAAATAAATAATCAAGTAATTTGATTACAGTATATTACTTGTGTATATATTAACTTGTTTCTTTTTTAATAAAGACTGATAATTTCATTCCATAAAAAGATAAATATTTGACTTCATAAACATAGACTCGATTATTACTCTTTATAAATTTTAGTTATAACAGTAACACTATAACCTACGGTCACTTAATATAACCACCGTGAAAACTGTAATCAGTATTTGTCAAGTAATTAAAAAGTTTCACCATTTTTAAGGTGCACGTTATTACTTATCTAAATATACGTGTACCTTACAAATAATAAATGCTGTTTAATGAAGTCCAACACACCTATCGCTGTTAAAACCATTGTTTTAATGAAATACATAATGCTCTAAAAAATTTTAGAATGATCAAAAGTAAAGAACTTTTTATGTAAATCAAGAAACATGCGTAAAAAATTAATTAAAATTGCATCATTTTTGACGAACAAAATTGTATTATATTTTCTGATTAACGCTAAAATTTACCTGTAAATTTTACTCCTTGAAATGAGTGGAATTCAAGAATCTGACTGTTACATTGTTATTAATCCAAAAACGTAAAAATGCCAAATTTCCAGAAAATTATTCATATCAGTATTTCGCAACGGTTTTCAATTATTTTCCACATCAAAACGAGATATTACGTACTTACATTTCATCTCGAATCATAGAATGTTATTGCTTTTACGTAACAAATAACGTCAAAATATTTTAATTAAATAATCATAAAATAAATTTATTATACATAATTCCCTACAGGAGTTTTACAACACCACGTAACTAACAATTTACGTCTGCGCGGTCTCCTGAGAGAGGAAGTCAGTAGGACTAACTTTGGCTTCAAAGTTCCAATCACCAATGTCCAGACTTCGTTGATTTTAGAACAGTTTAGGAGAGTAGAATCTGAAAATGTACCGTAAGTCATACGTATACTAAGATCTTACGTCTGACCCAATATGTACTTTAAAAATTTGGGAAAGTTCGAGATAAATAGTTTAATGAAATAAAAAAAAGATTTTTGAAAATTAAAATAAAAATTCAAAGTGTTTATACGTACGACTTACGGAATGTAAAGAAAAAGAAGGACCTATGGAATTAATTAAAATAAAATAAATAATATAAAAAACAGTAGAAAGATTTTAGTAGCCGTAGTAATTTAAACAGTAAATCTTCGATGAATCAAAATGTAGAACATTATAAACAAATATATTACTCGATTTTTTTAGAAGTAGCTCCCTTTTAAAGTTTTACAAAGAGGGGCCAAAGTATTCAACAAGGATTTGAGGGTCCACTTCTGATACAAAGAACCATTAAATAGGCTTTTCTTTCTGAGTTATAAGCTATCTCAAATATGCACAGTTAAAAATGTTTCGTACTTCAGTCCGTATTTTACGAAATTCTTACGTATTTGGATCCCTTTTTTACAAAAATCAATTCGTCAAAACTCTAACGCAAATTTTTTGTATTTCAATTCAACTACGCAAAAAAACGTAATTTTTCGTCGATGAGGTTTTCGTCTTTTAGCTCAAACACGAAATTTTTACGCATAAAAAACGTATTTTTAATGCATTTATTACGTTATTTATATACGTAAAATTTATATATATGCTTTTTATATATGTATTAATAAAATTTTTCATTTAAATAAAATAAAATAAATTTTTGGTGTCAGTATTAAAATCACGAAATATTTCTATATTTATTTAATCAAATTTTTAAAAAACAATGAAGAATCTATTGAGTTTGTAAATTAATATATATATTTTTAGATTGTTATTTACCTATGCTCTTTCACAAACAAGCCAAGATACGAATTTATTTAAGTGAGTATGAGACATATATAAGTTTTCTGTACAGAATAGTTATATATGTCAATGTTAAGTTGATTTTTTCAATTCTTTAATATAGGCCTTGAAGTCTTTAGAGTTTCCCATACACCTTTCAAAATAAAATATACAAATGATTTTTGTAAAATGGGCTAAAGTACCCGGAAACACTGCCTTACCCTTCTTTGTTAACGTAACTTATCAGACCTTTTCTGTGTTATTTATTACCGGTAGAGGGTAGCAATGAATGCCAAAATACCACAAAACCCAATACAAAATAAATGTACGTTCTTTTTGAAACAACGGTGAAGTTCTTGAAATATACTAACAATATATAACTAAAATTTAACAAATTTTTATTTCGTAATGAATGTACAACTGGGAAAATATAAAAAAATATTTTATTAAATTCTTTTATAATTGCTACTATAATTTTTATTATTAATATGTGATAGTAGTGAACATTATTATTAAAACTTTTAAATTAAAAATTGTTTTAGTAAAAGTTATATTAATTTTATTTTAGAGCCTTAAATTTTGAATCTACCGGTTATTTTTAGTACTTAAAATGTATATGAGCTTTTATTCTGATATCCATAAAGTTTGATTTTACGGACTGCGTTTAGTTTGCTATTGTCTGAAGATCAATAATACTACATTAAAACGTAGTATTTCTGTAAAATAAGTTACTTCTCTTACATAATCAAAGCATACAATCGCTCAATTTTTAAGAGCATATTCTCAAACTTGAAATGCCCGTCCACTTTTCAAATGTATATCAGTGAAACTCACTGATATATCGCAAATAGTCATAATTTTACTGCTAAAAGTTTCAGCATTTTAGCTATAAAATAATAGATTTTCGCTGAGTTTTTAAATTTAGAGAGTAAAAAAGTTTTATGTGTGTATGTTTATATGTATGAACGTATCTCCATACACTGAAATGTTTCTTTTGACGTGCGGTGAAAAAAGATGATATCTATATAAATAAAAATAAAGAAAAATGAAAAAAAAACACAACAATACAATTTTGTTCTGAGAAAAATTCGCCAAACTGTAAAAATTTGACATATTTTTTTGAAAACATCGTTTTCGTGTTTACTAATAAGTGGTATAAATAATTTTTTATGTAGAACATGAAACTCATTAATTCTTATCAATCCTTGTTTTCTCGAAGCAAAATAAAAATATTGTCTTAAGAATAACTTTCTGATTTCTTCAGATTAGTTTTTGTTTTACGTTACTCTCAAGTGTTTGTTTTTCATTTGTTCCGCACATTTTTTTCTTGCTTTTCCAAGGATGTTATCGAGGATTTTTAGTGGTTACTAAGGGTTCTTTCCTAGTTTTTCCATAAAACTCACAATAATGCAGGGGATCAGGAGATAAAGATTTAAGCCGAGAAAGATAATTCTTTGCACGTGTTAGAGTTCCCTCTGACAGGTTTAAGTGAGATAACAGAAAAGTATTGATTGTTTTTTTTTTTTTTTTTTATAAACGCACTTGCGTTTTTGCAAAACTTTCTGTTGATTTTCAATATGACTGTATTTATGTTTGTTAAGTAAAGTGTTTTTTAATTTTAATTAAAGATAAAAATTCAAAAAAAGCAATTGCAAAGTTATTGACTAAGAAAACTTTTTAAGACTAGCTGCTTACAGAGCGCTCTTTTGGAAGAAAGCAAACTCGTGAGCGATACTTTTGCGTATTTTACGTAACAGCTGTTGGTAACAAGCTCGAAATTCGCAGTAGTTTATACGCACCTTCATCTAAAACTGCAATTACAGAAAATTATTTTGACAAACATCCCACTTCAAATACAGGGGCGCGTGCGATGTAGAATCCTCTTCTGTGCAACAGACAACAACAAGTCCTGTGATGTGTTCAAATTTTAACGAGCCAGATACGTCTATAGGCATAAAGTAAACAAAATTATATTCATATTGAGAGCCGAAATTTGAACGTACCGTCAAACTAGTTGTTTCCCTTGTGTATATAAACCCGTTGGTATCATTGCATGTCATGTAGGACATGCAATTTTGCATAGGTATCATTCCGCGAACAACTGGAATACAATAATTGAGAATTTTTTAATGTCTGTCTTTATCATATTAATTAATTTGGTTATTTAGATTATTTTGAACAACGAAAAAAAGAAAAATATATTGTGTATGCGTGTAATTGTTGATTGAAAAAACTTCCTTATGTTTTGTATTTATTTTAAAAATTATTGCAAAATTAAGCACAGCTCTCTTACAAAAAATGCACTAGGAGTGCGAATCTCGGGCCTTCCTGAAGCTTTCCAAGGTCTTCTGGGGCTGCAACAAGAAAACCGATAAATCAGGATTTCATTGAATTGGATTAAAAACTCGAATTGTGGCAATTTTAATATTATCTCTAAAAATTAGATTAAACTCAAAACTTTCCGCAAATTTCAGTTTATATAAGTCTTATCTTTAATTTTACAAATGAAAATAAACCTGTAATATATATTATAAAATTAAATGACTTGCTTCAACAACAACCCTGTTATTATTTATATGTATAAAACGCTATTAAAAGAAATTCCATCGCGCCCTTAAAAAATAACAGTAGTCATATAAGTGAGTACACGACAGGATTAAGTGCTTAAACACCAAAGTTGTGGTGATTTTTTCTTTTACAATTAACAGAGTAATCGCATATACGTATGCAATAAATAGTTTTAGCTGGATAAGTACTTACGTTATGAGTACACCATTATATTTTCCTGTGCGTTCCATACCACAGGAATTTAACCTAAATCATAAATTTTTCCATCACTAGCAAAATATATTTCAAGATTTAGTATTGTTGAAATTCGATCTAATAAATGCAAATTTATAGGCTTATTATTAATAGCAACAATACTATTCTATACCTTTAAATGAAAAAAAAAAAAAAAACGTTGAAATCTCAGTAAATTAACTAAAAATTTATACAATATATCAATATTAGTATTGTATAATTGTCAGAGATATAGATTAAACAATAGGTAAATTGATCGCAGCTTGTCCAGCTGTAGATTTTGCTTAGCTCTATACACAAGGCGATTCGAGTTCAACCAATCAGTAGGTGGATTAAAGACATCTTACGAGAAAACGGAATAGATGCACACTTGAACTCCAAGAACAATTATTTACAGATTCAATAATCAATAATTTATTAAGTTGTAGGTCCTGGTTATTTTATTGAGTTACATAAATTATGTTAAAATGAATGTTATAATATTTAATGTAATTAAATAAAGTTTAATACAATAATTAATAAATAAATTTATCGTGAAACTGCAGAAATCTTTAGATAACAACCAATTTGATTAAAAGATGAAGCGTCGAAATAAAATTCTACGATTGAGTGAACTCACCTGAAAGTGAAACTTGATCAAAATTGTATGACCCGTGTCGTTTGAATATACATCAAAACTGAACTCTTATTATTCGTACCCTTAATTTCCGCAATTAGAAGCTTTAAAATATAATGTCCATCCTAATGAAGTATATGCTATCGCGTATGAACTTGTATATAAACATAAGAATTTTGGAACATCTTTGTTATTAATTATTAAAAAGTTCTGTCAAATATTTATATACATATTCAATCAAAATGTGATGGCCGCAATATATTATAAGTGTACTATTACCAATTTGATCTATTTGGACGATGTGGCTCATACAATTTTGATCGTTTCAGATAAGTTCACTCGATCGTACAATTTTTCTTCATAAATAGTCAGTACGGTTTATAATCTTTCTTTATATTTACGATATGAATGAAAGAAATATATTTACTATATTTGGACTTTTAGTCGTTGCAAACAAATAAATAAAGTTAAAGCCCTTTTAAACCATAAATAATCTTCTTTTTATTCATTCAGCGTAAATTTGTAAAATTACCTTGATGCCGCTATATCCACCCTTATTGCATGCTACCGCTTGTAAGAATTAAGAACATGCAACATTTACAAAGCTTTTTACTTTTTTTTATAAACCTTCTAAATTACGTAAACAATTCTGCACAAGCAGTATCGCTTTGAGATAGAACATAGATCCTCTAACTGTTTATGGCCCATCGGCACGTGGCGAAACGGTGGTAAAAGGTCTTCTTCTAGATGAGATGGGGTCCGTTCGGATAGCATCAGCAAGCACTTTTCCAGAGTTTTTATGACAAGTGGCAAGCTGAATGATGGTGTACGAGGATTCGAGGGAAAAACGAAAGGGAAAATGAGGAAGTCTAGGTCGGGTCCTCGATGCTCTGGATTCAGGGTTGATTACTGGCGAAATTTAATAAAAAAATCTTTATTTACATCTTGGTTACGTTAATTTCAAGTTCCATTCTCGCCAATAATCAGGGTTATTATTCGAAAAGAAATTTTTAATTACCAATCGTTTACTAATGTCATACATAATCATGAAAACGGGGAAAGATTCAAGGACTTTGATTTTTAACGCTTAATAATAGTACATTATGCACCAAGGGAGTAAAGTCGCAAATTATTCCCGAGGGTGGTTTGCTGCCCGAGCGTAGCG
>UELX01005955.1:0-12084 GCA_900480035.1 Eupelmus urozonus | reverse complement strand
TACTAGGAGAGTATCACATCTCCGGATCACAGATCTTGATGAAACAAAGAGTACAAATAATATTGTATTAGAGTACAAATTATAATTATCTAGATCCGTTAAAAAGCAACCACAGCTACCTCATCAATGCTCAAATTGTTAAATAATTTTAAATTATCAGGTTATTGGATAACATAAATGGAACAGCTACATAATTACATAATTTATTTTTACAATTATAAGCTTACAATTAAAATTAAATGAATTAATATTGCTGCTAAGATTTTACAATACAGTTATTATACTCTGAACCAAATTCGAACTTTTGCGTTATATTAATCTATAGCGCGACACTCTTATAAACATAAAATTTAAGTATAAATCGCAAAATTTATATTGTCGATCTAAAATATTGTCATAAATATGTAGGTAGAACTACGTAATTTCTTTCTAAAGTCCTTTTCTTTGACTACCGAATTTTCGTGGTGATTGCTTCATTAAAAATTATTGATTTTTCGATTGGATTGAATAAGAAATTTTAAATAATTTAAATATTTTATTCATCACATTTGAAAATTTTATATGAAAACAAAAAAATCAATAATATTTAAATATTTAGGCAATATTTGAATAGTGTGTTTATCAATATTCGGTAAATAATTAATTGAAACGTTACGTAAAAACCGAAAAAAACTATTAGTGTCATTTCATTGCAGCGCAAAAATAAGCTTTAAAGGCTAAAAATTATAATTTAGCTTAAAAAAATGAATTGGAATTATTTTCTCCTAAAATAATATATACTTCTTGCTCTTCCATCAGAATGAATCTAAAATATAAAAGTTTGTAGTATAAGAAAAAGTCATAGAGATGAAAAGAATTGTTTCAAATCTGAGTTTTTAGATTGTTAGAGTATGTAATTAAAATTTTTCAATATTTCTTATTTTAATTATAAAAATTTATATAGATTTGTAACTTTATAAACAACTATAGTATATAGGTTTACAATTTTCATAATTTTCTAATTTTTATTTTTCAAGTCAGTTAAAAATATTTAGGGAACTATAAATGAGACTTTCAAAATTAAAATATGAAAAAATTGTGTGAAAACTTTATGTCTATCAACATAAATGCCTTTTTTAATATTGTACTGTCCCTAATTTTATATAAAAAAAAAAACAGGAAATATCATTTTGTGAATTTGTATATACTTTAGATTCATACTGGTAGGAATCTAGTTATAGTGATAATTTGCGCTGCAATCGCGAATACTGTTATCGTACGACAACATTTTAAAGAAATAAAATTTTACCAAAAATCTTCAAGCTAATCTACCGTTATCTAGGAATCTTTTATAAAGCAATTTTTTTCTTTATAAAAAAAATAAATATTCATCGTGTATCACAGCATCTTTTGTAAATCACCGAGCCGATATGTCCAGCAAATCGGCTATTACCGGTCGCTTCTTAAGCGGCCAAACGAATTCTCTGGTTTCTCTGCGAGCATCGCAGTTGTTGATACTAGCCACAGTATTATTATTATTGTTATTTATCGTCGCCCTGAATTGTGTCTCCTGCTGTCTGATCCCGGCTTGTGGCCTTCGCCTATTAAGGAATTCATCGCTCAAATAATATCGCGAGACCATTAACTTTTTCATAATTTTATTATAAAATATTAATTGCAAAGCGGGAATGATCCTTTCGATTATTCGGCGCACTTGTGTGGCCTTCTGCTTAAGCGTTCGATCGTCAATCGGCTGAGCTCGCCGATTTGGGATTCATAGAAAGGCTGTTATACTTATATCCAGCAAACTGTCGTTCGAAAATCCTGCGAAGAATATAAAATTTCTTAACGGTCTCAACCGATGAGAATAATCCCTATTGGTAGACAATAAACCAAGTAAAATCAAAA
Organism: Eupelmus urozonus; assembly: GCA_900480035.1. Taxonomy (NCBI): domain Eukaryota; kingdom Metazoa; phylum Arthropoda; class Insecta; order Hymenoptera; family Eupelmidae; genus Eupelmus; species Eupelmus urozonus. Next base: position 10,197 of record UELX01005955.1, on the reverse strand, counting down.
TCCCATTTACCTTTCTGAAACGATCTCTCGTTGCGCATCGATCAACGAAAACGATCCTAAACACAATGTGATTCTTAGAAGAACTTGGCTCTGAATTCGCCAATAATGAAGCTTGAAATTCCTTTTGATGATCAAGACAGTTACACTAAACTATATACTCGTAGTTCCATCGAAAAGCAAAAGATCCTCGTTAATCTTACGAGGTAGCCATTGAGAGGAAAGACCAGTTGTGTGCAGAGCGCGTGTAAGTATATATTATGAGAGACAGAGGGAGGATAGACGTTAGGGGGCGGCCCGAGTTTTTCCTTTGCTTTTCCAAAATCGGTTCGTTCCAAGGGCTAAGGCTGCGGCGCTTTGCGAATTGCCTTTTTGACGCGACCGATCGCTTGGGAAGCTGGGTAATGGGGCTCGTGTAGTATTGGATTGATCGGATGTGTGCGGATTGTATGCGTTTAATGTTGAGACATTGTTGCGTGTTTACAGAAGTGCTAAGAGTTTGTAAAACTTTATTTATTGTTATTTTCAAGTGGTTTAAGTGTTTTAAGGTAGTGTAGGAATTGCGGTTGTGCGGGATTGAATTATTATGAATAATTAATAATGATTTTAATGTAATTTGTAAAACTGTGACATATCGAATTTACCAAAAATACCAATATTAGAAATAATTAGTGTATGATTTGGAGGATGGCACGGTTCGGGAAACTCCAATAAGTAAGGCGTAAAAATTAAGACTTTGAAAAGTTCTTAATTCTTCCACGACTCTATGTTCTATAAAAATTATTTCCAATTGATTGTTTATAAATGTCAAACTTAAGAAGTTCATTTATTCTTTTTTATTGAAACAAAAATTTTAAATATTAAACCATTCCTATATTCAATTGCGCAAGAGTTTAAAAAGAATAAATAAAACCTAATAAATTACGATTCCTTATTTTGAAATGTTACTAACATACACCGAACGTATAAAAAACATGTTTTTATTACATTCAAAACGGAGCACGCATTTTAAAATCTTCTGCTTCTTCCCGCCGCGGTGCAGGTCGAACGAATTCTCACGTGTTTCCTGTAAACACTGCAATATAGTGCAATTATGTTACGTGAAAGGTTTTAATAGTTATAAATCAATAATGATATTTAAAAATATCGTAAGAACTTCAATCTGTATATTAAGGAAACGCGCATTACATCAAGATAGAGGTGCAGCTAAAATTGCCAGTGAAAAATGCGCTATCGAAAAAATACGAAACATCGGTATACTCGCTCACATAGACGCCGGTTTGTATTGATTTTTTTAATTAATAACTTTATTATTAGAAATTTTATCAAATATTTATAATTTAATGCTTTGTAGTGAAAAAATATGTAGATAGTAAAAGTAGTTTAGATTCGAGGTTAGGATTAATGTTTTGGTTAAGAATTTTATTGTTGCCTTTAAATTTCAATAAGTAATTAAACATGATTTTAGGAAAAACAACAACGACAGAACGCATGCTATTTTATTCAGGAAGCATAAGGCAAATGGGTGAAGTCCACGATGGAAATACAGTTACAGATTTTATGGATCAAGAAAGGGAGCGAGGTATAACAATCTGTTCTGCGGCTGTTACTTTTAGCTGGAAAAACTATCGATTTAACTTAATTGACACTCCAGGACACATAGACTTCACTATGGGTGTCGAGCAAACTCTTGGTGTCTTAGATGGAGTGGTTGTTGTTCTAGATGGAAGTGCTGGTGTAGAAGCACAGACATCTACTGTTTGGAGACAAGCTGATAGGTATTCTTTACCTAGAATTGTTTATGTAAATAAAATGGACAGAGCAGATGCCAATTTTGAAATGTGCTTAGATTCATTAGAAAAGAAATTAGATGCTGTTACATTTCCTGTACATATTCCTATCAATGATAAAAGTGGATTAGCTGGTGTTGTTGATATTATAACTCTTGAACAGCTTATTTTTGACAAGAAAAGTCAAGGAAGAATTCTAAATAAGACAAAACTTACTGAAAATGAAAATAAAGATTTATTAGAAAAAGCTATGGAAAAACGGAGATATTTGACTGACAAATTATCTGGTGTGGATGATGAATTAGCTAATGCAGTTATTGAGCAGGACTCATTAGATAAAGTTTCATCCCAAGCTCTAGTCGACTCCTTACGTAGAGTAACAATATCTCAAAAAGGAGTTCCAGTATTTTTAGGTAGTTCGTATAAAAACATTGGAGTTCAGTCTCTAATGGATGGAGTAATATTGTATTTGCCAAGTCCAGAGTATAATCTGTATACAAGATTATATAAATGTTTTGAAGATAATCTGTCAGCAAGAGTATTCAAAATTATTCATGATAAACAAAGAGGTCCTGTTACATTTTTTCGAATCTACACAGGATCAATGAAAAAAGGTCAGAAAATTTATAATGTTCAAAGAGAACAAATTGAACAGAGTGGAAAACTCTACGCAGCTTATGCTGATGATTATGAGGAAATTTCTGAAATTGGTCAAGGAAATATTGCTGCTTTAACAGGTTTAAAGCATACAATAACTGGTGATTTATTAACAAATAACGCATCTGCAGCTAGTCGTGCTAAAAAATATATGGAAAACAAAACATCTTTCAGTGCTGAAGAAATCAATAAACTATTTTCCATTGGAACGAATGTACCAGATCCAGTTTTTTTTTGTTCAATAGAACCACCTTCTTTAGCATATGTCAATGCCCTTGAATCAGCCCTTGAAGAACTACAGAAAGAAGATCCTAGTCTCAGAGTTACTCATGATTCCGAATCTGATCAAACTATCTTGTCTGGCATGGGTGAATTACATATTGACATAATTAAAGAAAGAATACGCAGTGAATATAAAATTGATGTTCATCTTGGAGAATTACAAATTGCTTATAAAGAAACTATTGAACAATTAATGAAGGATACATACAGTGTCCAACATGATATTAATAATACAAAGCATGAAGTTTCATTGACTCTTTCGTTAATACCAAATTATAAAGGAAAAGATAGATTACTTTTTGATACATCAAAAGACAGTGCTTCAAATTTAGCATCAATACATCCAAAAATTATAACTGCTGTAAAAAAAGGAGTTGATTCTTCCTTTTCAAATGGACCAAAATTGGGTTGTCCAATTGTAAATGTAGCTGCAAAATTGCATTGGATGGAAATAAAGAGAGGAACATCAGATTCAATTGTGACTGCAGCTGTATCTCAATGCATCAGAAAAGTAAGTTGCTCTAATAAACTGATAAAAACAGAAACGTTTGAATGGCAAGTAGGATATTTTCTTTATTTGAGCAATATTTGTACAATTTCATTTTTATAAATTGCAAACTTTAAACTTTTAAAATATTACATTTTAATGTGATGTTCTAAACTTGTTTATATTGGAATATTTTGGCAGATTTTTTTCATTTTTTCCTGCAACCAACTTTTTGTCTATAATTTCAGGAAATTTATACTTTTGAATCCTGTAAGCAGGGTTTTTAGATTCTTGTACTTTATTTTTTGAATTTCTATCTTCAAAGGCTAATTTTCCATAAAAATGGTTTTCTCGTTGAAAAGTTTTTCTAAATTCATTTAAGTCTACTAGACTAGATTCTGATCCTTTTTTTTTATAATGCTTGTTACTATCCGGTATAACATATGGTTTAATTTTGGCTCTTCTTTTAAAGTCTAAATAATCTTTTATTGATTTCACTGATTGCTTAGAAAAAAATTCTTCTATTATTTTATCAGATTTTGCTTGTAAATTCCTTAAAAATAATTTACAAAATCCAGTTGTAGGATGCATTGTGTCTTTTGCTGAAGGTTTTCCAGTAGTCTTTTTAGTTTGTGTTCCTCGTTCAACAGATTTGATACCCCATTTCAGCATGTAATAATCAAGAAAGCCTTGAAACATGGCATTTGGCATTTCATCATCACTATAATGTTTATCAGTAAAATAGACTCTTCGAATACGACAACTAGCACATATTTTTAATCTTGACACTGCCTCAAACTGAGCTTCAAAAATTTTAGACAAATGACGCAAATCAATTTCAAGTTTGTTCCATCCATGTTCTAACAACAAATGCATTCTCGGAGGTGCATTTCTATTATATGAACTCTTTTTTTGTTCAACATTTGAGAAATTGACAAGATGCTTTATGTTATCTTTATCTATTAGTTGTAACTGAAATAGGCATTGTGATTGTGTACATTTTAGTACAATCACGAGAAAGGATAATTTGATGTTGAGTACTTGATGTGGTTCAGGTGGGCACATGATCCATGTTTTTTGATAATTTGATTCTTCAACATCTTGTATTTCCAAAACCTTTAAAATATATAATTAATGTTTTAATTTAACTATTCAAATACAATATACTATTAACTGAATTATATATATTATGATAAATTATGTACATATACATGTATATATAACTAAAAATTTATTGTTTAATGTATTTAATAACCTACATTTTCATTTAACTCTTCGTCTAGAACTCTTCGAATAGATCCTGTTCTTGATTTTTGTTTGCTCCAATATTCCAAAGGTTTATTACTGGTACTATAAAGCAGAGATAAATAACCACCTTGCATTTGTTTGTTTATAAACTTTTAAATTTAAAATGCATTTCTTAAAATTTTGATATGAGTAAACCTAAAAATTAAATTTGGAAGAAAACAATTTTGAATTGTGGAATTTGAATAGTCACTTGTTATTGTACACATGTTGAATTTCAGAACATTCCAAATATTAAAATAATTTTAATTAACCATATAAAAAAATTTTTAAATGAATAAGATAATTTTAATTTTTTGTATTTAATAATATCTTTTATTAATTTATAATTATTTTTTACAGTTAATGGAAAAATGTGGATCAATTTTATTGGAACCAATCATGGATTTAGAAATTGTAACAATAGAAGAAAGGTCTTCATCTATTATGTCAGATTTAGCTAAACGAAGAGCAGAAATAAAATCTGTGGATGTAAGAGGTATGAATAAAGTAATTTCTTGTACAGTTCCATTATCAGAATTATTAGGATATTCAACGCAAATAAGAATAATATCATCTGGAAATGCAACTTTTTCAATGGAATTCAGTCACTATCAACCACTAAGTGCTTTTGAAGAACAGGCTGCCATTAAAAGAGTAACAGGTTTTTAAAACGTGTAAATAAAATTTTAAATCTCACTTGTAAATACAGATTAAACCAAAATATTTATAAATTATTAATTTTTTTTTGTAAATAAAACTCGTTTATTCTCATTATTTTTATTCTTATTTAATATTAGTAACTGATGAACTTGATTAATCAATATTCTTAATTTTGATTTTTACATTATAAGTAGAAATATAAAGGATTGAGGAAGGTAAGGAAAAAAATGAATCTTAAATGAATTTTTTTATAGTTTCAAGGCCTTTTATTGGCTGCTTGAATTAAACAAAATATATTGCATCGTCGATGGCGCCTTACAGTTTCGTTACACAATAATCAATTAATCTCGCAGCCGCATACCGCGAGGCTCGATGTCCCCGTAAGTTTGCTAAAGTAAAAGAGAAGAGATCGCTAGCGTTACTACTGAGAAGCTCTTCGACATTTTCTTTAATTTTTATTTATTTATATATTTTTCTAGGGAACATCGACGCGTCGCGGGTACTTCTCGCACGTATAAATATATATAATATATTAATATTGCTCAAGGTCATGCAAAATTTCGTACGTTATAAAATATATATTCGTTTATATATATTATGTGTATGGAGGGATTAAACATTATACAATATTCATCGAGGCACGCAAACACTTTGGCTGCGTCGTTATGACAAGAAAAATCGAAACATGCCAAACGGACTCGTCAGGCATCTAAAATCGATATATAAAAGTATGTCCATGGAAAATATATCTTGCTTTAAATTCAAAATTGCACGCTAATACACGGACAGAGCGCTACCTTTTCTCTTGTCGCGAGAAATTCGTCAGTCCGCTTGGCAATCGAAAATTTGATTTATTTACTTTCATTTGATTCCTTACTAGCTAAGATAAACTTTGAGCTAAGTTTGTCTCCTTAGAAATCTATCGTCTCATCGCATTTGTATAGTTTAAAAATATAAAAGTTCACTTATTTGAGAAACGACAAAAAATCTTACTCGATATAACTACTTCGTTTCGATGCTCTTTTTTTTCAAAGAATTTTTTCTTTTATTCTTTATCGCTTGCACAAAGTTTTTCGCGTTTTTTTTTTCTCTAGCGGAGGCCACCACTGACTTCGAACGAGACTCGAGTTCTCGCAAAGAAAGGGTTGCTCGCAAAACACCTCTCACTGCCTCCACTAAGTCTAAAAAAATACAACTTTGAGAAAATTTGCACGCTATTACAAAGGACCTTGAAATTTTCTAAAAAAGAAATTCTTAAATTTAAACTCCTTTCATTATTCAAGTAACGTCTTTATTACTCGTGTTCCAAAGTACAATACTGAAAAATTGACATGTTTACATTATTAAATATCGTCACGCGATCGCAAGACAATTCTTACAAAAGAAACAAAAGTTAAATGGTACTGGACACTTCAAGTCGCAAAAATCTCGACAATAAAGCAACAATCGAGCACTTGGTCTCCCCTGAGCGTATCCGGAAACCTCGTAGAGACTCCTGAACACGCGAGCGAGAACGCAGCTAAAACACGGACAAATGGCTTGCTACCGCAATCGGTAATCGACAAAGCTGTACAATAATAATAAAAAAGACTCCTCCTCGATCGCGCTCCAAAGTCTAATATAATAAAAACGCCACGAAAGCCGCGTCGCAAAGTACCTTCCAACATCGTCTGGAGCTGCAGCTATCTCTCGCTCTCTTTCTCTCGCACCTACATCTAAAACTCACTCGCTCAGAATTCGCTTCTCTTTCTCTCAATCTCTATCTAGCTAAGGCAGCTCCAGGGGTATAGAGCGCACTACATTTATGGCAACGTAGATGAGCGCCTGAGGTGGCGCGCCTTTCGACAAGGGTCAAGAAACTCGCTAGTGCCGGCGCATTCATTCGGGATCCTCGGGGGCGGTCGCAGCCGCCATCATCGCGTCTTCGTAATCCTCCTGGCGTCACAAGCTCACGAGCTTGGGTGGCTGGGCGTCGGGCGAGCTGAGATCCACCGCGGAGAGGCCGTGATGATGGTGGCCCGTCGCCGCGGCCTGGCTCAGAGCATTGTTCCTCTGCTGGCTCGAGCAGGATGGTATGAGCGGCGTCGAGACGGGGGTCAGCCCGGTGCCGCCCTCCATGAGCGAGTCAAAGTTGAAAGGTATGCCGCTGGAGGGTGTGGTGATGGGGATGCCAGCCACCTCGTTGGCCGTCTTCATGAAGGCGGGCGTCTCGGGCTTGAACTGGAGGCTCGAGGGACGCGGCTTGGGCTCGGTGAAGATGGGCAGCGAGGTCGGGCGCTGATTGTTATTGTCGAAGCCGACGGGCAGGGAGTTGGGCCGGTTGGGCCGGAGGCCGTTGAGAGCGGCGCTGGCAGCAGTGGTGACGACGCTAGTCACGACGACGTCCTCGTGGGGCTTGCTGCAGGGGAGCTCGCTAAATTCCTCGTGCTGGAGGTCGTTGTTGTTGCTGCTGGCACCGTTCGGCTGCTTGTTTTGGACGAGGGGTTTGACGTCGGGAGGCGAGGACGACTGGAGCCGGCACACCGCGCGGTGCGCCTCGAGCATGAATTCCAGCTCTTCTTTGGCCTGCTGCAGCTGGTGGATCTCTTCTTGCAGGCTTTGTTTTTTCTGTTCCAAGCCCTCGGTTTCCTGCAAAAAACCACATGATTTGTTTAAGTTCAATTTCTTTTTATCAAAACTATAGTTTTTTAAAACTTTCGTGTGCAATTATTACTTAAAAATGCTTGTAAAAGAATTATCTTTACTTGTCAATCAATTTTACGCAACAGTACATTTTTATCTAAATGTCAAATAATTATTTAATTTGTTCTTCAAATATGACAAATGCTTTCCAATTCTTATTTACTAGCTGTATTATAAAATATGTAGACAGAAAAATTTAAAATTCATAATCAATTTAAGCAGCTAGAATATTCTTTACAATTTATTTATTTTAAATGCCGGCTAATCGTGAAGACATAAAATTACGTAATTAAGATGTAAAGTTGTTGTCGTTTCTTTTTTAAAACACTTCCAAGAATGCCGTTTGTTATATAAGCTTTCAGAGGATTCTGTATTCATGTTATATCTACTCCACGCGATGATCTTTTGTTTTTAATTTTAACAATGAACCCAGACTGAAATCAACTAAGAAATATTTTTTTACAACACATTGTACTTCAGCACACTTAACGCGAATTCTACAAAAAAACAAATTTTTACAACGCAATAAAATGAAATAGCTTTAAAAAAAAAAACAAGTAGCTCCACGCTAATTTTTACCTCCACAACTTAAACAAAAAGCACAATTTCAATTCTCGTAAAATGCTTACGCCACAACGAATCTGAATAAAAAAACGTAAAAAAACCCACCTCTAGTAGAGCATTGGTGTGGTCCATCCTCCTCTTGCGGCACCTCGCCGCTGCCATCTTGTTCCTCTCCCTTCTGATCTGCCTCCTCTCCTCCTCCTCGGGAGTCATGCCGATCGTCCTCGTGGGCCTCCTGCCGCCCATGTTGCGCCTCGTTGTCGTCGTCGTTGCTGCTCCTGTGCTCGGCGGTGACGCCGTAGGCTGTGGCTGCTGTACCTGCAGCTGAGGCTGTGTCTGATTCTGCACCTCCAGCAGGACCGGCTGGGACAGAACTGTCTCGTGCGGTTGCTGCTGTTGCTGGATGTTCTGCGTCTGAGCTGGTGTCGGCTGCGAGGGCTCGATCAGCGGGGGCACGAAGCCGGCCTCGCGGCTGTGGGTAGTGGGCTCGTTCGTAAAGTCCAGGAAGGTCTGCTCGATGGAGCGCAGAGTCGTGGGGGTCAGGGTGGGCGTCGTGCGGGTTGGCACGCCGCTGTGCAGACCGTCCAGCGATGAGACCAGCTGTAACACCAAAAACAGAGCGGGTTAGTTTGTTTTGAAAATTTTTATACCGGGAATTTAATTTATTAATAAGTGCGCGAGCGGGAATAAGTGAATTCTTTGAACGAGACGGAGTTTCTAAAGCCTGCCAAGAAAATAGCTTGTTATTGCGAATAAATATTTCTTCGAGCCGATATCGCGATTCATCGCTCTTCCTATTCAAATATTTACTCGAAAAAACAGCCCGCGCGCGCCTCGCTGCCAGATTTCGAAGAAACATTTATCGCTCGCGCCCAATTATAAGAGCGCGCGCTGACTTCCTATATAATCTAAAATCAAAATCGCACGAGAACCAGAAAATAACTCGCCAAACTAAAAGAAAATCGAGAGTGCACGTGCGTCCGCTTAAAAATCGCAGATATACGCACCGGCTGTATTAACAGCCTATTGACTCTCGTATCATCACTCTGCGCGTAAAAAAAGGGGGAAAAACAACTCGGATGGCCAAACTTTCGCGGCTCGCTAAATTTGCTTTATAAACATAGAACTCCGCAGGCGCGCATCTGCGCGACCAGCAATAAATCGCCGGCAGAAAGAAAACCTGGGTACGAGAGGCGCCGAAAGCAGCCCGCCTGAAAACATTGCGCCTCGTTTGCGCGTCTGTTTGCTATAGCTGCACGTGCGAGCGCGGCATTTGCGAGTTTCTTTATATCTACTTTTACGCTTTATCTTTGTAAGCTCGAACGAGTGACCTGAGCGAAAACTGCGCAGTTCTTTTTTTTTGGCAACTAGCCTTATTTGTGTGAGACTCAGGGCAAGGGTTGGCATAGGTTATGTTGTCTGAATATTAAATAATTTCAAATGCTGATATTACTTGTATATTGAATCGAAATAAATGATGACGGTACCTAATTATTACAAATAAAGTTATCCAAAAATGAACAATGCTGTATGTATCAATCCGGTATATCTGGCACTCTATGCACACTCTGGGACTTGCTGCGTCGTCACGAGCCCGGCGAACTGTCTTCTGCAGCGAGCGCAGCCGCCCTTATAGTGTCAGTCTCTCGCATTCATACAATTCGGTGGCCAAGTGGGCCAATCACAGGTCCCTTTCTTGGAACTGAAGAGCGCCCCCTACAGGGAGCGTTGGTAACTCTCTGACCCACGCCGGGCCCTAACGCCAAGCTTGTATACATCAAGCGTCGCTAT
>UELX01005954.1:0-12091 GCA_900480035.1 Eupelmus urozonus | reverse complement strand
AAAGTTATGCTTGTTTAAAGTTGAGCAACGAAAATACACTTATTAACTATAAAATTCCGAACGAAAGAATTTAGTTGTTTTTCAGATTACTTTTTTTGGTCAAGTTTAAACAAGCATAACTTTGGTTCTGATTATCAATTCTTGATTCTAAAACGGCAAATTAAGGCTTGTTTTTTCTACTTTAAGTTTAGCTATTAAAAAGTTATTGAGAATATTCGTAGACTGAATTATTTGCATTTGAAGTAGAAGCTCATTTTTCATATTTAAAATTACAAACATTGATAAAATGAGTTTTCCGAAGCGTTGGACCGTACGGCTTTGGCTTTCCTCAGTTTTTGATACCCAAAAACATATCACAAAGTTTCATCAAGACCTGTGATCCGGAGATGTGATACTCTCCTAGTAAGTTTTTTTATGAATCGTCAGATGAGAAATCAGATGAGAAATCTGATGAGACCTCATCTGCGTTTTGGCACAAGATCTCGGATTGACCTGAGATTTTTTAGTAGGATTCAATTACAATATTTCATCGTTGTTGTTAAAAAATTTTTTTAATTTTCTATACAGGAAACCTACACCAGTTACCTCTACACTAATACCAAAGAAATGGGCTCCGGTAACTAACCCTACGCTTTTACGTTACATGAACATTGGCAACGAATTGAATTTGAATAGCATGATAAATGTTGAACAGCGTCTGATTAATGGCAAAAGTATTATAAGTAAATTATAAAAAAATATTTTGTGTTCATAAATTTAGTATATAGGTTACAATGTACGAGTGAACGTATTTATTTCATATTATCGACAAATATAAGACAATATCGTTGCTTCAAGAGTTTTATCAAGCTTCAAAATACAATTAATACGTAAAATAAGATAAAAATGTGTTATTAAGTAAAATGTACATAATTATAATGTGTATTAATATAATGAGCATAAATAAAATTATTTTTTCTAACTTGCAAGATTTAAAAGCATAATTAAAAAAGATGGATGACGAAAAACAAAATAAACTAGAGTTTCAAAACAACAGTAATTTTCTTTAATATTATCATACATCAGACTTTATAAATAATTACTAGTATTAAATCATAATGCGGAAAAAATTTTTCACAAAAAATTCAATTATATCAACTAGATAGACACGTGTATAGGTTATTATGCATTACCCTTATTTTTTTTTAAGTAATCATAATTGACATTTCAATCAATCAACTAAAAAAATAAATATACTATTTCCCTCAGCGAATAAATTCTAATGATTTTAAAGCTAGTTTTGGTACCTAATTAAAATATAAAGATTACAACTTTACAATTGATCTTTCATCTACCTTTTATAATTATGTTAATACTGAATACTTCTGTTAATTATGACTGTGATTAATTTTACCTAAATTAATTTTTTTATGATCATTTCCAGAATTATTTTTTCAACTTACTGCAATTATAAAATCAGATACCTTCTTAACACAACAATTCTAGATTCATAATAGCAATCTACCTTCATTCACGCCCAGTCCGACCGAGCGTGCGCAAACAAAACACTATATAATCGGGAATGAGTCTGCAGAGAGGCGCTCTGATAACGCATACGAGCGTATATAAAAGCGATTGCCAGCTTGCCTCGGTGTCAACGTTTACGATCAGTGTTGTTTTGAATCTTGCAGCGCTACACCATGGGACAACCGGAGGTGGATACTCGCTGCGGCAGATTGCGAGGTGCTCTGGTTAAGAGTTTAGAGGGTGTTGAGTACAATGCATTTAAGGGGATACCTTTTGCAAAGCCGCCGATTGGTGAGCTTAGATTTCGGGTATGGTTTCACCGGTATTATTATTAGTTTAAGTAGCAGTATTTAAAAAAAAACAACTGGTATAGAAAAATATACGTTAAGGTTTAAAACTTAACAACTTTTCATTCACTTTCAAGTTCTAACATTTAAAATTTGTTTTTATATTTCAATAAAAAAATAATATTCTTAAGGTGGCTGCGGCGCCATCATAGGAAAAATAACAAGAAGTAAATGAAAATAATTATTTATGGAGTTCATCAATCAATCAGAAAACAAAAAAAATTGTTAAAAATAAAAAAATTAACATATATGCCTATAGGCTTTAATGGGAAAATTAACTTTTTTACTTTCAATTCAATAAATATATTATAGAGTCGACTAAAAATGTGAGAAATAATAGTGTTATATTTATAGATTAAAATAAAAGAAAAAAAAATCGCTACTTATCCATGAAATTTACAAGATAACTTAATTTATAACATGAAATTACAAGTTTCGCCTTAAAAATCCGTCACTGTAATACCTCAAAGATTCAATAAAATTAGTGTCTCGGAGGTAGGGACTTCTCTTTGTTAATTAAAAGTATTATATAATAAATATAAAACATTTTGAATGTGACTAAATAATTTTTTAAAACAAAATCATTAACTGCCCCTTGATGGTACACGGCAGAGTGGTGCAGCTACCTTAAAAAAATTACTACTTACAGTGCAAAATAGAATACTAAAAATCTCCTCAGATTTAATAAAATTGTACTTTTTAATTTCTACTAATTAAAGACTCTTTTATAGTTGAAGCTAATTTGTTTATTTGTAACAATTTAACAAGTGAAGATAATTCATGGAATTAAAATGTATAACTAGACATACAGTGTAATTATACCGATAATTTTTAATGAAACAAAGCTACATTTTTTATTAAAATTATTTTCAAAATAAATTCCCCAACATAATAAAAATAGTTAAAATTCTTAACTGTAATAAAAAATTTATATATAAAATCAAAGAAAAGATTTTATAAAAAAAGTAATAAAAATATTACAAATTAAGGAAAAAAATATATATATATATATTTATTTTTGATTACTGCTTTTCATTTTTGTATTTTAAGGAAAAATATCCAATTAAAAACAAAATATAAAAAAATTATTTTAAAATTTTGATTTATCGGATAAAATAAATAAAAATAAATTATAAATATATATTAATATTGCTTTATTTTAATTTAAGTTATTTCTTATAATCAAAATATTAATTAATTACGTAATAAGTCAAGTTATATATAATTTATTTTTATAAGTAACATCACCGTTATCGAGAGTAAAAATTATCTAATCTTTTAATTCAAATAATGAAAGCATTTCAATACTTTCTTATCATAAGTCTATTAATTTAAAAGTAATATTAACACTTACTTAGGATACCACTTTATATTGATATTACTTTAAAATTAACATTATCAAAAATTACAGGATCCCGTACCGGTCGAGCCATGGGAAGGAACGAAAGATGCATTAGAGTATGGTCCAATGTGTCATCAGGTCGAAGTTATAGCAAATATCACAGGTGGATCAGAAGACTGCTTATATTTGAATGTGTTTACAAAATCCATTAAACCAAAATCACCTCGCCCTGTCATGGTTTGGATTCACGGAGGTGGATTTATATTTGGTTCTGGAAATGACTTGTTTTATGGACCTGACTATTTTATGAATAAGGAAATAGTATTGGTCACGATCAATTACAGGCTGGGAATATTTGGTATGTACACTGGAATACTTATTGTAAATTTGTTTAATAAGTCTCTTTAAAAGCTTGTAAAAAAGTACTATTGTAAAAAAGATACTTTTTTTATCAGGTTTTCTGAATTTAAAGCATAAGGAAGCTCCAGGAAATCAAGGTTTGAAAGACCAAGTTATGGCTTTGCAGTGGGTTCGCGATAATATTGCAAATTTTGGTGGTGATCCCGAAAACGTAACAATTTTTGGCGAAAGCGCAGGAGGCGCATCTGTACACTATTTAACTTTATCACCTTTGGCTAAAGGTTAAATGTTATAAATATTTAAGAATACATTTTTGTAACTCAAATTGCTGATGATAATTTTGTAAAACATTTTTAGGTCTCTTTCACAAGGCTATTTCCCAAAGTGGAGTTGCAATTAATCCATGGGCATCTGTATTCGGGGATCCAAAACAATATGTCATAAAATTATGTGAATTTTTAGGCCATAAAGTAACGGATGAAGTTGAAACAGTAAAATTTCTACGAACAGTAGATGCTACAAAATTAATGGAAATTCAATTTCAAATAGGATTTGATCCGGTATGTAAAAATGTTACTTTTTCACTGATTTTAGGGAATATGATAGGGACGTAGAAATATAAAAATGTTTTGTAGTTTAAATTGCTAATAATTCAAAATAATAAAGGCATCATTTTTCATTTTTTCAAAATTTTCAAAAGAGGTAATTTTTGAAATTTTTAAATAAACAAAAAGTAATGAGAGTAAAAACATAAAAAAAGTATAAGTAATGAGAGTTACTATAAAATTATTAAAAGTTAGTGAATTTTACAGTTACTTTTTAACTAGTCGATTTCAAGTGTAAAAACTTACTGACTAAAATTTAATTAAATCAATAAGAATCTAATATAAGATCCTAGTAGGGTCTATTCAATTTTTTACTTCTATTTATAATTAGACACAACCTATATGCCTAAGTGTATTCGGACCAGGAACAGATGATTCATCTCCGAACCCTTTTATGCCTGTACCGATAGATGAAGCTGCCGAAAATGGTGTGCATGTGCCATATCTTTTAGGACACAACAATCGTGAAGGCATATTATTATTAAAAAGTAATATAAAAATTGTTACTTTTTTGACTAATTCATTAAGTTATCAATTTAATCAAAAATGAATGTGCAATAACGATTTATTTATGATTACAATTATGATTATTTAAATTTATTTTATCTTTCAGTATTCGAAAAACATATTTACGAAAAGCAAGAAATGAATTTTGATAACTTCGTTCATCCTCGAACTGCAGAGAAGTTAAGACGAAAAAAACTAACAGTAGACGATTTCAGGCGTACGTATTTTAAAAGTGAACAAATCACAAAAGAAAATACTGAAAAATTGGTTGATCTAATAAGCGATTCATACTTCACTGAGGGTATCCACAAAATTATTGAAACTCAAGTCAAGTACAATTCCGCACCTACGTATATGTACCACTTGACTTACGATCAAGGACCAACTCTTCCAAAGCTAATGTTTGACAACAAATTTTCAGGTAAATTTTTTCTTCAAGATTTAGATTTTTTATATGATTTAATAAAAAGTTTAATGTATACTTATTCAATAACTTTTGAATTTATGTATTTTCAATTTTAGGGGCTTCACATTTTGACGATATACTTTATCTCTTTAATCAAAAGTTTTATGAAACTTTGAAAGCAGAACCTCTTAAAAAAGATTCTCCAGATTACAAAGTAATGCAACAAATGATAGAATTATGGACAAACTTTGCAAGAACTGGGTATATTAAATAGCAATTATTATTTTCTTAATTATTAACTTGTTTTAGTTCTAGATTATTTTCTGATACTTTGTCTAATACTTTATATTTATTCAATATTTAGGAGACCAACACCCGAAGTAACTGAACTTGTACCATTATATTGGTTACCAGTACAGGATGGCACAGTTTTTCGACACTTACATATTGGAGAGGAACTGCGCATGGAAAAAATGTTAAACATAAACGAGCGATTTTTGTATAATACAAGTCAGTAGAATAATATAGAATAGATATTTTTATATTTATTAAAATTTTATAATTATTTTGTTGTATTTTTTTCATTAAAGAATTAAAAATATCTATAAATTGAATTATTATATTATTTATTTTGACCATTTTTTTTAACCTTATAATTATTAAAAATGTAAAAGATTTTAACTCAAACTTCTACGTTCACTGTATAATAATTATTGTTCGAAACTCATATAAATTCCTCTATAACTTACTACCATTATGTTTTCTATACTGAATAATTCGAATCACCACTTTGTTCCAAAACAAATCAAATCAACACTATCCCCACAGTTTTGCAAAATCAAAAATATCCAAAGCACTTAACCGCATTAAAAATAAAACATCTACTCACTGATGATCTCCAACCGAGCTGACGCCTCGGTCCTGCCGACGTCGTTCTCCAGCGTGACCCTGTAGAGACCAGCGTCCTCGAGGCTGACCTCCGCGATCTCCAGAATCCTAACATCATCCTTCTCCTTGATGCTGATGCGGGCGCTGGGCGTGACCTGAACTCCGTCCTTGTCCCAGGCGCACCAGGGCGCAGGGTGGCCAGCCACCGCGCACTGGAATCGTATTGTTTCACCCTCCTCGGCCACGCGGTTGTGCGGTATCGTGTAGAATTTGGGCGGGCAGATTTTGGGTTTGCGTATGCGCAGGCTGCCGGCTGCGTCGATGCGACGCGGTAGCTGCATGGCTTTCAGCTCGCGGCCACCTATGGGAAGAGGTTTGGGTGTAGGAATGTTTTGATTGATGGTTGAGAGAATGGGTGAAATTGCAGTAGTTAAAAAGTGAATCGATTGTTACTTTAATAAACTGATTGGTGAATCGAAGTTTTTTAATGTTTAAAAATAAACGATCTCGCATTTGCAGTCTTACCAATGTTGGGTAGTAACTACTGATCCTTACTATTTGTATGTACAAGCAGTTTTGGAATTCCTAATATTTTACAATTTATTTAACTTAATTTATTTGTTATCTATACTTACGCGAAAGGCCAGGAGATAAGCTTCTAACAGGTGTAGATCTCGGAGTTGATCTGGGAGTTGAATTGGCCGAAAGAAGTCCCTGCGGTCTCGTAAGAAGTGGCTGACTAAGAACATTTTCTTTGCCTTCAGGAACTATAGTATAACAAATAATAAATTTTTACATATAGTAGAATGACTTTATTGTTCGCACAGAAAATGGTAAATAAGAAAAGAAGACTCCACGAGCAATAGTAACACCTTTATTTGTCATTTGCTGGCATTTCAAACGTTTTAAACTTATGACTTTTTTTTAGGCATTTATGAATAAAGAAAAAATTTATCGCGGATTTACAAACATTAAAGTTTAAATTAGAGTCTTCTTTTTATAATAAATTTTTACAATTTACAATTTTAAATGTTTACAACTATTTAATAACCCACATGAAAAAGAATAAACCGATAAAACTTTCCATTTCAATCGATTCAAAATTCACGCCTCACCAAAACCATCAATCCCCAAAACAATAAACGCAAACTCGCTAACGGGAAGCGGAAGTTTCCATATGCAGTTCACCATTAACCCAAAGGCTGACTCATTAGCTCCCAACGGACTGTTTTTTTTTATTAACATTCCATCGCGCGTAATTTACACCTACACCTTAAGGCTGACGCGCGCGGCTAGCGATCCGCGATTTTCCTCACGTACAAACGTGCGTAAAAGCGGTCGCTGTTGTACATCTGGACGTGCCGCGCGATTAATAGCCATACAACTCATTAATGCCGGCCCAGTGCTGCCGTCTTGAAAGCGAGCGCGTGTCATTTCCATTTCGATCGGTCGATCGGAGCTGAGTTGAGGTCGAAACGTCAGATTCAAATTTCTCGAGCCGTATTGCAGGTTTAATATTGATGCTTATTGTAATGATTGAATTGAAGTGTGGATGCATTTTTTATGCGTTTGTAATTCAATGACATGTTTATTTTGGTGGTCGATTGAGAGGCTGATTAATTGCTAATTGAGATATTTGGCTTTGGTATGCGAGAAGTAAAGAGAAGAATTATACTCATGATTCTGACTTTGATATGATAGTAAGGAATGTACTGCTTTTTTAAAAGTTCGAGTATAATATGATCTAATTCGATGAGACTTACCATCAACGACAAGACAAGCAGAAGTGAAAGCCTTGCCTAGTTCGTTCGTGGCTACGCACGTGTACTCGCCTTCGTCTTCAGGATAAACGTGATGGATTGTGAGTTTGGCTATTTCGCCATCGAATTCAGCTGAGAAATCACCATCCAAAGGCAAAGGCTGTCACATATATGAACGATAACATTATTGAATGTACGTAATGTAAATATTGAGTATAAGTATTATTTTACGCACCTTTCCAGCTTTTTCCCATCGAATATTCGGAGGTTCTGAAGGTGCATATACCTTGCATTCGAGAGTGACCGCGTCTCCGTCGCAACATCGAATATCCTTCAGTTCTGTTTGGATCGATGGAACACTGAGGACGTTTCTGATGTTGCAAAGTAAAAAGAAATATTTAATTACAAGAATGTTATACTAACATTATTCTAACTTGTAGATTTTAATAGATCTTATACATACCCTTGTTTTATACTGCTTTGATCCATACTGCCACTCTTTCCTTGTCCTACAATCATTTTGTAATTTGAAAAATAAAAATATTGACAAAATCAATAATTTATTTATATTCATTAAGCTATTGTAATTAAAAATTAAAAATATAAGTTGTCATATTTCAAAGATAAAGAGTCATTTTCAAATAGACAGTAGTTCGAAAATTTATAACAAAGTTTGTTTATCGTTCGTGTTTCGTTTATAATAAAATTTGTTTTTTCTGACATTTATATTAGAAAAAAAATGTATTTATGCAAGTAGATTCCAAATTTATTCAATTCGTATCTAAATGCTATTGTCAAGAGCGCTAGCGTTATCAACTAACGTGTAAATATACACACCTTTGGCATAAATCTGTAGAGATATCACGGCCTTAGCCTCGCCATGCTCGTTCCTGGCGACGACCGAGTACGTACCCGTATAGTCGAGCTTGGCATGGGGAATTTCCAGGCTATACTGGGGACCAGCTCCAATGCGCCGGAAGTGAGCCGCGTCGCGGTAGTAGTCCGGCTGCAATCACAAAACGAGACCAGAAGTTTGCATTAATTTTATGCATACACAGTATAGCTAAATTGCGGGGGAAATGAGAGAAAATTCTTGGAGAGAGATCATTGGGATTCCGAGAGGAAATTAAAATAATTTTGCTATCTAATGGTCGCTTTTAATATCTCTAATATATATTTTCGATTTTCGATTTCAGTCAAAAAGTTTTTGATAATAAATAGTATTATTCCCTTAAAAATGTAACTATATCATAAAGAATAGTAACCATTTCCTGAAACAATCATAAAACTTCTAGCCTCTACTATATGCCAACCGTTCATATCCTGCCGGTATTTTCGTATCGGACGAGAACAGGACGATAACAAGAAAAATACAG
The DNA here is from genome assembly GCA_900480035.1 of Eupelmus urozonus. NCBI lineage: Eukaryota > Metazoa > Arthropoda > Insecta > Hymenoptera > Eupelmidae > Eupelmus > Eupelmus urozonus. The sequence goes on along the minus strand of UELX01005954.1, from coordinate 2,994 downwards.
CCTTACGAAACCACGTCTCCGAGCGCGAGATACACACTTTCTTCGATGATATTTAGATTACGGGGAGGCTAGCCGCGCGCGCATTATAAACAGTGGGAATTTATGCCATACCCCGTGGCTAATGAAACCCCCGCAGAATATTTTAGAAACGCGTTTATGAAGTTTACGAGGGAGAGCTACATACTTCTATATCGGTTTGTCGCCGATTTCGCATACCCGAGCCATTTGAAAATGTAGTTTCATTGCTTGCAGTTTCTTGTTAATTTATCGATTCACGTTACGGCTTCATTAATGATTATTTATGATTAGAGCAGTTTGTAGGGAATGTGCTATCTTGCGTCACTGTTAATTGGAATATTTATGAAGATTTTTGTAATGATGATTGAAATAAAAATTTTGACATTCCTCGGTTATTGCCGACTCTGAGTTTTCTGCTGGTGACATTTTCATGCGTAAAATGATTTTAATGACCATTGAATATCTGAACCTTTCAGTTTTAATTTTAAATTCTACTTTACGATGATTTTAAGGTGAAAACACTTAAGTATATTCAAAATTTTTAAACATTGACAGAAGCTGATTTTCGAGTTTGATCGAGTGGGTATTGAAACAGGACTGCTTTTGAAGCCAGCGTAACTGATTATACGGTAGTCTGTCAATACCTTTTTTCAGTCAGACCGGTATTCATTGACAACACCACCGTTTAAATACGTTAAATTTTTACCTCGACTATTGAATATATTTGTTAGTTATATAGCAATAGTCCTTAAATCAAAATCTTCATTGACATAAATTATACGATTCCAGAAGTAGTTTACTAATTCTGTGTAGCGCAATGTATGTATAAATAATTTATTAAATTGTACAACAAAAATCAAGATTTTTACGTTGAAATCTTTTTCACTGAATAAATAAAAAATATGAGTTATTACAATATTGCATAAGTATTAAAATACTGGTCTAACGGGCGTAAATAATTATTAGTTTCCGTAAAACCAGTCATAATTATGCACTAATTTCCATTAACTCAATATCTTTTTTAACGAAAATTATGGCTTTTACTAATTGTTCAGATATCAAGATAGTGGCCTAATAGCTAACGTTCATCTGAATTATAGCCCACATTAATGAATGCAATTTATCATATTTTGAAAAGACATAGAAAGATATCACGATATGGGTTTAATGTCCTAATTGAGCTATGGTTGCGGAAAACTGAACATACGAGATAAACTTATTTTAGCATAATTTTTTATTCTATCAAATTTTTATAGCAAGTTAATACACATGTTACATCGTAAAGTATGTAATAAAAGTTTAAAAATCAAAACATGTTATATCAAATTTCATTTTGTAATATACTATTAGGTCACTGTTTGTTTAATAATTATAGCTAGTTTAATCAGACAATGAACAAATCGGACCAATCTTATTTTTGCTTTAATTTTAAAAATATTCTTTTATAAATAGCTTCATTTAACTTGTAACTTTTTCAAACTGAACATACAAATTATCAACAATCATATTACAAAATTTTGAGGTTGCAGAGTTAAAATTTTAAATTTCCAAAAATAATTAATAACAGGATTTTGTTATAAAAAAAAACATAGCAGACCATTCATCATTACTGTTTTTTTTTAGTTTTCCATCCATTTCTCCCAACTCCAACTCTCTCATTCGTCACGGAAGCGCATCACCGCCTGCAGTCTCGTCCTTGGCCTTCACTCTTTCTCTCCCCACACACGTCTCCAACGTATCCCTCCCCCCACCATCACATAATATCCCATCGATCGATCGATCAAACCACTAACCCAATCTCTCGAAAAATCCGCGGCATCCTCGCAGCGAGAAAAAAGAGAACTCAACTCTCTTATACACTCAAGCTCAAAGCAAGATGTGCGCCCGTGAGCACGCGTCGCCCATATAGGGAGCGAAAGTGAGCGTGCGCGCAGGCCGGCGTCGCTTTTTTGGCGCTGGCGAAAGATAAAAATCGCTCGGCGCTTTTCCTGGTGGCCGGCCTTATCGGGGCCGCTCGATTTTCCCGCGCGCGCGCGCGCCGTGACATAATCGAACGCCGGACTTTTCACTGGCAATTAACGCCACTGGACTCTCTTGTCTACCTTCGAGCTGCGGCGCTAAGGCTGATTGTTTCTCGGAATATTTAAGCAGCGCTTTTTAAGGCCTTTGTGATTTTTTTTTAGCTTTGGTCGTGTTGAGAGTTCGACGTTTAAGAGCTGGGACGATTGATTGGGTAAGGCGGGGAGGCTGGTTGGCTTGACTGCAATTAATTTAATTGTGATCTGGCGGCGAGGGTGATGTAAGCGGTTGCTGGTTGGTTGTTTTGGTTTTGTTGGGTGGCTGGTTTGGGGTATGTTCGTTTTGCGGATTTTTCAAACGGCTTGTTTACATTGAGCCGTGTGGATTTTATATAATTTTTATATCATAAGTGGGTAATATCAAGAATGCATCTTAATAAGATTTCATAATTTTGCATAATTATTTTTTTGTAGAGTTTCAGAATAAAAGGACGTGTTATTTAAAAATGCATTTTGATTTTTTTTTTAAGGTAAGAAAAAATTTAATTAATTGCACGTCTTGTTAAACTTGTCCTTTAACTACTTCGCAGCGTAACAGAAAAAATATCTTGAATAAAGAACATCGTAGTTTTATTATCAACTTTTAAGGTTACTTTTCTTACATGGAATGTTTTAATACTTGAAAAAATTTTGATCTCAATTTTATGCGTTTTTTATAGGTTTGAAATTTAGATTAGCAATAATTCACAATTTGACACAGATTTGGATACATAATAAATTTATTTATGTAAAAATCTTAATTAACCCTATTTTTAGATTTAGTACACATGAAAACTATGAATGTTTTTTAATTTTAAAAATATTAATTGTTACAGAATCAAAAATTTTTATTTATTAGTTTTTTGTTTTAAAATCAACCCTTGCCCTTAAGATTGATTATTTTAATTAAATACAATAT
>UELX01005953.1:0-12102 GCA_900480035.1 Eupelmus urozonus | reverse complement strand
TTCATGCGAGAATGGTGTGGATACTGAAGCTAAATCCGTTTGAAAAAATTAATTTCATCGAACTGAGCATGAGAAACTCTACGGGGCAGCAATTCTGGATATGAAGCTTCATCGACTAACAAGGGGAGCCTTGATGAAAGCCACTATAGCATATAACTGCTTACAATAAAGGTATTTTCCCCCACATTCATGAAGTATATTTATTTTTTTTAAATTAAGTTAAAAAATTTGAAATAATGATTCTTTTTATTTTTAGCCTCTAAAGGTGGTTTGTCCCCTTAATTCATAAACCCATAATTCCGAAACTCAGAAACCGTCAACCCATAAACTCTGAACCCGTAAACTTCAAATCCATGAACCCTAAGCTCATAAACCAATAAACTCTTATCCCGTAAACCCTAAACCTATAAAGTCTTAACCTGTAAACCCTAAACCTATAAACCTTTGAACCGCAAACCCTGAACCCATAAACCCGTAAACCCATAAGCCCTAAACACATTAACCCTAAGCTCTTAAAACCTAAACTCTAACCCATAAACTCTAAACTCATAAACCTCAAGTCTCAAACCTTAAACCCGTAAACCCTAAACCTATAAACCCGAAATCCATAAACCCCTAAACCCATTAAACTTAAGCCCTAAATCTATAAACCCTAAACTAATAAACCCATAAACTATTAACCCATGAACCCTAAACTCATAAACCCATATACCCTAAGTCCAGAAACCATAAACCCATAAACTCTGAACCCGTAAACTTTAAACCCATGAACCCTAAGCCCATAAACCCATAATCTCTGGACACGTAAACTTTAAACCCATCAACCCTAAGCCCATAAACCCATAAAATCCAATCCCGTAAACCCATAAAGCTATAAAATATAAACCCATAAACCCTCAACCTATAAACTCTAAGCCCATAATCCCTAACCCTATGAGTTTCGAATTTATGGGTTTCGGGAATACGCGTTCGGGGTATACCGATTTTGGAATTACAGGTTTAGAGTTTACGGGTTTACGGTTTATGGGTTTAGTGTTAATGGATTTATATTTTATGGCTTTATGGGTTTGGGGTTTACGGGATTAGAGTTTACGTGTTTATGGGCTTTGCGTTACGGGTTTAAGGTTTACGGTTTATAGTTTATGGTTTATGAGTTTGGGTTTTATGGATTCAGGGTTTATGGGTTTATTAGTTGAGGGTTTATGGGTTTATGGATTTAGGGTTTATGTGTTTAGCGTTTAAGAGCTTAGGTTTCTTGGGTTTAGGGTTAATGGGTTTAGGGTTTAGAGTTTATGGGTTTAGTGTTTATATGTTTATAGGTTTATGGATTTATGGGTTTAGGGTTTAGAGTTAATGGGTTTAGGGTTTATGGGTTTATAGGTTTATGGATTTATGGGTTTAGATTTTATGTGTTTAGGGTTTATGGGTTATGGGTTTATATTTCATGGGTTTTAGGTTTACGGAATTAGAGTTTGTTGGTTTATGGGCTTTGGTTTTATGGATTTAGGGTTTCTGGGTTTAGGGTTAATGGATTTATATTTTATGCCTTTATGGGTTTGGGGTTTACGGGATTACAGTTTATGGGTTTATGGGCTTAGGGTTCATGGGTTTAGGGTTTAAGGTTTACGGTTTATAGTTTATGGTTTATGGGTTTATGAGTTTTGATCTTATGGATTTGGGGTTTATGGGTTTATTAGTTGAGGGTTTATGGGTTTAGGTTTTATGTGTTTAGCGTTCAAGGGCTTAGGTTTAATGGGTTTAGGGTTTAGAGTTTATGGGTTTAGGGTTTAGAGTTTATGGGTTTAGGGTTTATGGGTTTATAGTTTCAGGGTTCAAGGGTTTATTAGTTTAGGGTTTATAGGTTATGGGTTTAGGGTCTACAGGTTCAGGGTTCATGCGTTAAGAGTTTATAGGTTTTAGATTTACCGGTTTAGGGTTTATGGGTTTATATCTTATGGGTTTAGGGTTTACGGAATTAGAGTTTATTGGTTTATGGGCTTTGGGTTTATAGATTTTTGGTTTATGGGTTTAGGGTTAATGGATTTATAGTTTATGGCTTAATGGGTTTTGGGTTTACGGGATTAGAGTCTATGGGTTTATGGGCTTAGGGTTCATGGGTTTAGGGTTTACGGGTTTATGTTTACGGTTTATCGTTTATGGTTCATGGGTTTATCGATTTAGGGTTTATGGGTTTATAGGTTCAGGGTTTATGGGTTTATTAGTTTAGGGTTTATGGGTTTATGGGTTATGGGTTAATGGGTTATGGGTTTAGGGTTTACAGGTTCAGGGTTTATGCGTTAAGAGTTTATAGGTTTATGGTTTACGGGTTTAGGGTTTATGGGTTTATATCTTATGGGTTTAGGGTTTACGGAATTAGAGCTTATGGGCTTAGGGTCCATGGGTTTAGGGTTTACGGGTTTAAGGTTTACGGTTTTTAGTTTATGGTTTATGGGTTTATGAGTTTGGGTTTTATGGATTTAGGGTTTATGGGTTGATTAGTTGAAGGTTTATGGGTTTATGGGTTTAGGGTTTATGGGCTTAGGGTTTATGTGTTTAGCGTTTAAGGGCTCAGGTTTAATGGGTTTAGGGTTAATGGGTTTAGGGTTTATGGGTTTAGGGTTTAGATTTTATGGGTTTATAGGTTCAGGGTTTATGGGTTTATGGGTTTAGGTTTTATGTGTTTAGGGTTTAAGAGCTTGGGCTTAATGGGTTTAGTGTTAAGAGTTTATAGGTTTAGTGTTCACGGGTTTATGGTTTATGGGTTTATATCTTATGGGTTTAGGATTTACTGGATTAGAGTTTATGGGTTGATGGGTTTAGGGTTCATGGATTTATTTAAGCGTTAGGGATTTATGTGTTTACGGTTTACTGATATAATGTCTATGAGTTAAAGTTTTATGCTTTTAGAATATATAAGTTTAGGGTTTATGGGTTTAGAGTCTCAGGTTTATGAGTTTACCGGTTCAGGATTCATGGATTTAGGGATCGATATGTGAATTTGTTATGCGAATTCGACACAACACGATCTCGCACTAGCCGATGTGAGAATGTGGCGTGGAAATCAGGTCGGATGAGGACCATTTATATTACCTGCAGCATTCCAGCTGTTCGGACCATCGCAAGAACTTGTCAGATCGCTGCCTGGTTTGCCTCCAAAGCCAGCCGGAATGTCGAATAATGGACAACAGACGACGCAGCAGAAAACGCAGCTGGAGGCGTAAACGTAGACGTTGATAAAAATAAAAGCTATCTAGTCCGCGAGAAGCTCTTGAGTCAAGACTCTCAATTTATGCAAAATGTGCGCGACTTATGGCCGCTGCTAGTGACAATGATGCAGTTTGATCGACCAGAAGCCCGCGAAATGTTCGAAATAACATTGAATGCGACGAAATTAGGCGCAACGAAATTTATTCGAAGGCGCAATCAAGCGTTGGTAAGAAAATTCAGACCGATCCGGCGGCGGTGTATTTCCGCACGCGGAAGATCGCATAGCAAATCAGCCGCATCTACATCAAGTCACATTAGATGCGAAATCGAGAGACACGAGTAGCTCAAGCTAGAGTGAGCAAAAAGTGAGAAGGTTTGATGCGCGCTGCGGCCGGCAGCAAGAAGTGCTTGCATCCGACCTAAAGCTCTTAAAAGGTTATAATCTACGCTTTTCGGGCAACCGAAACGAGGAAGCTGATGAATTCCAATTGGAGCTCGACAGGTGCCTGAAGTAAGTGCAATGTTCTGATGCGAAGATTTTGGATGCACTGCTGTGCGTTTTCGCTGGAGAAGCAAAAACGTGGTTTTTCAGTCTCCGAGCGATTGCACGACTAGGCTGACTTCGTCAAACAATTCAAAAATGAATATTGCCGAGAGCGCTCAGACCAGCTCCTCTTGCTGGATTTAAGTTAATATGGTCAAGAAAAAATAGAAACAATCACTCAATTTTTGAATAGGCTGCTGCAAGCTGTGCGACGTTTGAAAATGAGGCCGACGGAAGAACGGTTAGTCCAGATTACGCGGAGTCAACTGCAACTGCCCTACCGAGAATTTCTCGCGCACCACAAGTTGCGAAGTCTGGACAACATCCGTCAATTCGGCAAATTATATGAAGACATGCCAGATGAAAATGAACGCTTTGCTAAAGAACGGAGCGCACATTCTTCAAAATCTGCGAACCAACGAAAACCTGGGAGACTGAGCACCAAGGTGGAAAATGTAGCAGCGAATACGGTAGTGTGAGCCAGACGCGCAAGATAGCAGCATAAAGCGCAGCAAGCGAGGCGACAAGAAAAATAAAAAGAAGGGAAAAAAGTCAGAACAGCAGCAGACAGAAGAAGTTGCAAGCGTCCTGGCGTAGCAGACGGGCGCGCAAGGTTGGGCACCCGTAAGACAGCAGTGGCAGCCGCGAGGGCAGCAAGGCGCGGCTAAACCGCAGCTTAATGCCTCGGACGCGCAACATGTGAATGATAAGCAAGGCAAGCCTTGTGCAGCGTGAGCGGGTGCGCTTCCTAAGCGAGCTTTCGTGGGTGTCTGCTACATGTGTCGTACTGTTGGACACAGAGCAGCTGAGTGCCGCATTTGTGAAGTGTGTGGATAATACGAGCACGACGCTAATGCGTGCAGTATGCGCGAATTGTCGCCAATGGAGGTGCAGCCTCAAACGCGACTTGCTCTGCCTGCTCTTATGATGCAAGCGAATTGGCCGCATATGCAGTGCCAGGGGTGTAGAGCGCTTAATGTAACGGTGCTCACCTGCCCTACTTGCAGTCAAATGATGCGACGGAAAAATCAGCTGGAAAACGGCAACGCGGAAGATTTGCCCGATATCTTCCGCAAATAACATAAAAAATATGATAATCAGGTGTAATTGACGGAGGTAAACAAAGAGTTGTGCGACAATGATGCGTGCGCGGATGAGTCTGCTACATCTGAATGCGAGACATGGCGTTTGCAAGATGAAGCGAACGACGCAAGCATACGCTGCAGCGTAATTGAATTTTGTGAAGAATTGAACGCGCGCGAGGCTCAGCGTGCCGCTGCAAAAAGCTCGCCGGACGCGAGGCCTGCTAACGAAGCGCGGAGGTGCATGATGGACTTCGTGGATGGGAGATCCACAGTCCAGGAGGGGGCAGGGGCACGCGCGAAAGTCGTGCTGCGAACAACCAAGCCCTCGAATGCAGAACTCGAGGCTGCTGTTGAAGTCGCGGCCGCAAGTACGGCGGATTGACGCCACTACCTATCGATAAAGTTTGATGGACAAGAGGTAGTTGCGTTGTATGATCCTGATGCCATGATATCATTGGTGAATGTGCAAGTAGCTGAGTCTTGCAAGCATAAGTGGAAAGAATTCGAGCAGATAGTGACAGGAGCCGGAGGGCTGCCGATTCGAACGTACGGGGTTGTTGAGTCGCTCCCCGAGGTGGAAGGAGTGGAGCAGCTCCCGCTGCTGCGAGTTTCAGGTGCAAAAGATAATATAACGATTTATTTGCACAAAGTCAAAATACAGGTATATACAATATCATAATGAACATATTAAATTAAAGTGATATGTAAGCTCTTTTTAGAATATATAAATAGAAACAACATATCACAGATCGTCGATTAGCATAGTTATTGCCCGGACTTAAAGTTATCACGTGAACAATATAAAAATTATGAACTGAGATGCAGACTTAACCCTCTATGGGATCGAGTTCCACAGACGGGACCCCTGGGCAGCAAATAAATACAGGCCCACATCTGTTCGTGAGATCTGTACAGGCTTGGCACATGCAGTTCCCTAGAAACTCTGTCTGGCGTTTTCGCCTTATTTTTGTTAAATAGATTAACAAGATAAGGTGGTTGGCCCATGTTACAAATTTTATAAAGAAACATCGCCATAAAATATTCCCGTCTTTCTTCAACGCTCAGCCACTTCAACCTCTTTCTGTGAGGCGATATATGCTCATCCCGTCCAATACCAAGGATGTAACGCACGCAAGAATTCTGCAGTTTCTGCAGTTTTGCCTGGAGCTCTGCCGATAAATCTAAGTAGACTATAGAGCAATAATCAATGTGCGAAATCGCAAGTGCATAAGCTAGCTGTTCGGACAGCGTTTCGGTAGTGCCGGACCTAAGAGATCTCAACCCATACAGAGCCTTATTAACTTTTCGGCTAACTGCGTCTACCTGATACCTCCAAGTAAATCTGGAGTCCATTACTGACCAGCCGGTCTGAAAACAGGGAATTGTTTAAATGTTTATGTTTATTTCGCTATGTTAATATCATTTTGCCAGCGCAAAAACGATTTTATCTTATTTCTTATGTTTGTAAGATAATATCTGCTAAGTTTCATTTGAAAGTTATAATGCAGAAAAATTTTATAGCATTTTTACTGACTGCCCGCTCTGAAATAGGGGATTTTTTAAATGTTAATGTTTTTTTCACTATGTAAATATCATTTTGCCAGCGTAAAAATGATTTTAACTTATTTTCTATGTTTATAAGATAATTTCTGCTAAGTTTCATTTGAAAGTTATAATGCAGAAAAATTTTACAGCACTTTTTCTGATCGCCCACTCTGAGTCGATCTAATTTTTTAAATGTTAATGTTTTTTTAACGATGTTATTATTATTTTGCCAGCGCAGAAATGTTTCTAGTTGATTTCTTATGTTTGTAAGATTATATATGCTAAGTTTCATTTGAAAGTTATAATGCAGATAAATTTTACAGCACTTTTTCTGATCGCCCACTCCGAGTCGATCTAATTTTTTAAATGTTTATGTTTTTTTCACTATGTTATTATTATTTTGCCAGCGCAAAAATGATTCTAGTTTATTTCTTATGTTTGTAAGATAATATCTGCTAAGTTTCATTTGAAAGTTATAATGCAGAAAAATTTTATAGCCCTTTTACTGACCAGCCGGCCTGACACCAACCAATTTTGTAATAATTATTGTTAGTTGCAAAAAAGGATTTTTTATTATCTAGAAAGTACCTATGGTCATTACCATGGAGTTTGCTACAATTGGAATGAAGCTACACTTTTTCTTAAAACGTACATTGGCTCTATTGTCAGCCGCTAGCTCAGCCGCTAGCTCAGCCGCCAGCTTCAGCTTCATCTGATAAACGGTCTATACCACAAAACAAATTATCTCTTGAAACCTTAGTGTAGACCTGTAAGTCATCAGCATATAGCAGGTGTTCAATACCATGCTGCAATGAGTCGTCCTTACTTTTAAAACCAGATAAGACTTTACAAAGAACATGGCCTTGTATTAGGCGTTGATTTTACAATCGACTGAGACATGCGCGTCGAACACAAGTCTGCTCGATGAAAAATCGGAAAAAAACGGCGAATGGAGACAATTTTTGTGTACCAAGGAAGTTAATTTTGGAGAGACTGCACAGATAACAGTCGAATGCGCAAGGATTGAGGAAGCCAGCGGAGAGCAAAAGGATATGGTGACTGCGCTAGTCGCGCATCTCGTTCCGCCGCTAGCGGCGACTCACGGCTTCACAGATTTAATAGAGCACCACATAGATGTGCAAGGTGCTCGGCTGATAAATATCCCCATGCGCAGAATGTCGCCAAAAAATTAGAATTTTCACAGGCAGAAGTAAAGAAAATGTGGGAATTAGGCTTTATAGAGCCGAGTGCGAGTGCATGCCGCATAGTGCAGCCCGCCGGTTATTGTGAGCCAAGGCGATGGTTTTCGCTTCTGTGTAGACTACAGAGAAGTGAACAAGGTTACACGCAAGGAAAGTTATCCAATGCCAAACATGGATTCAATCCTGGATAAATTGCGCAAAGCAATTTGGACCAGAGTGTGAGCCGCACGCGTGTGTATACCTGGATGACATTACTGTTGTGACAGAATCTTTCGACGAGCACTTCGACTGGTTAGAGTTTGTGCTGCGAAAGGTAGTTCATGCCGGGCTGGTAATAAACCAAGAGAAAAGTGAATTTTAGTGCTTGAGCGTGACTTGTCTAGGATATATGCTGGATAGCAAAGGTTTGCGCACGGATCCCAATAAAGTCGCGCCGGTACTTAATTACCCGGCTCCGAAAAATGTTAAAGAGCTGCGTACTTTCCTTGGAATGGTAGGATGGTATTTGCTCTTTATAACAAAGGAGTCGGAACTAAAAGTACCGCTCGTTAAGCTGCTTTGAATAGATACAAGCTATGAATGGGGCGACGAGTAGCAGGAAGCTTTTGAAGGGTTGAAGACAGCGCTCGCAGTAGCGCTGGTCCTTGCGCGACCGGATTTCTCTTGACTTTTCTGTGTGCAGTGCGACGTCAGCAATTACGCAATAGGCGCGGTGTTGACACAAGAAGATGAGGAAGGCGAGCATTCTACCGTATACGTAAGCCGTGTTCTTAACCCAGCTAAGAAGAACTACACGACCACTGAAAAAAAAATGCTTAGCGCTTGTGCAGGCCATAAAGAGGCTGCGACCGTATCTCGAAGGCTATTATTTTACTGCTATGACAGATCACAACGCGCTTAAAGGGGTCTGATAGTCCTACTTTCTCGACATATCCAAAATAAATTATATCTCATTCTTCTGAAACTTTTATTCGAATGCAAAAAATTTTAATCAAATGCCATTTTTTGCTACTTTGCAATAATTACTTAAAAATTTGTACGGAGGTAGAGTATATTATTACGAAGAGCAACTATGTCCTGGATTTGCTTATATCGCAATATATTTTTTTTAATAGTCAAAAAACTGTATAATTTGTAGATGTTGATAAAGTAGGACTATCATACCCCATTAAATGGCCGAGAAATATGATAGACCCCACCAGTCGCTTAGCGCGGTGCTTGAACTGCAGCAATGGGATTTCGACATTGTGCATAGAAAGGGTGCGCTGAATCGAGTCCCAGATGCGCTGTCGAGGGGATTAGGTTGTGGGCGAGTAGAATTGGCAGAATTTGTCGAGATCTCGGATCCATGGTTATTGCGCGACTAAGCGACGTGAAGCGATTCCCAAACAAATTTCACTATTGGAAAATTGAAGACGGAATGCTTTATGTGTTCACGTGAGATAAAGTGCTGGACCCAGTGCTTTCTCAAGAAGAAAATTGGCGCTTGGTAGTTCTGGCCGAGCAATGTGGGAGAGTACTTAAGGACGCGCACTGCGACGTGTCGTCAGCGCACTATGTTATAGAAAAACCTATTGACGTGTCGCGTCCGAGTACTACTGATCTGGCATGTATCACGATACTAATGAATTTCTGCGTGGTTGTGAAGAATGCCAGCGCTGTAAAGTCTTACAAGCCGGCCCTCAAGGTTTGATGGGAAAGCGGATCATAGAGACTCCGTGGACAGTCGTTGCTGTAGACGCGATGGAGTTTTCTCGAAGTCAAACTCAATTCAAGTATATTGTAGTGTTTGAAGACTTGTTCACGAGGTGGATTGAGCTTAAACCGCTGCGCGCCATTAACAGATAATGGCACTGAGTTCCTCAACAAGCACTTGAGCAACTTATTGCAAGAGTACGGAATGGAGCATGTGACGACTCTTCCGTACCACCTGCAAGCTAATCCGGTCGAGCGAGTGAATCGCACCCTGAAGACAACGATTATGACGTTTGTAGGCGCGAATCATAAACACTGGGACGATTACTTGCATGAGTTTAGACATGCCATAAACACGGCAGTGCAAGCAAGCATGCAAGTTTCGCCTGCATTTCTTAACTTTGGAAGAAATCCGCGACCGGCAAAGAGCTTGCGGCGTGAAGGTGAGCCGCGCGCGCCAAAGCTGCGATTAGATCCAACAATTTGGATGGATCGTCTAAAGCGGCTGAAAGTGCTGAGAGACCTTGTGCGAAAGCATAACGATCAAGCGTAAGCACGAGATGGGAGCAAGTATAATAGCGGTAAGAATAATATTTCTTTTCAAGTGGGCGACAAAGTGCTTAGAAGAAAACACTTTCTCTCCAATATGAAGGGTATTTCAGTTAAGCCCGCGCCAAAGTACGCGGGTCCTTTCGTCATAAAAGAAATCCTCTTGCCGACAGTTTACTTGCTAGACGAGCCAGGGAGGAAAAATGCGAAAGCTCGCGTGAGCGACTTGAAAAGATATATTGTGAGACGGTGTGAGAGACGATAATTTTATTTTTATATACTAATTTTATTTAATGTTCTATTCAGGTACTCTATGGTAAATTTCAGGGGTAGAGCCCTAGTCCAACGAGTCAGCTACACCAACGGCGGCCCTGGCGACCAATGCCGCGAGCAAGTGCAGCGCGCCATGGAGGAGCGTGCGGCCGAGATGGCTAAGGACAGACAGCGCAGGCGTGTAAGGGAAAATAAGCGCCGCAGATCAGCCCAGGATACAACCAGTATCGCGAGGCCGCTGGAAGTCAAGGAGTCGTCGGCATTGCTCGACAGGAGGGGGCTAGATATAAGCCAACGAGCCCCAAAAACAAGCCAACGCAAGGCGAAATGAGAGAGCCAGCGCAGGAGACGATGGCAATGCAACCCTGCTAGTATCCGTGAGAATGAACGATGGCGCAGGAATGAGCTCTGAAGCGCCGGCCCCTATGTGTGCGTCGGAAGAAATGGAGACAGAAGTACTCCTCATCCAATTGGACGACGATGCAGCAATAGCGGGATGGAGTACGGATGCGAAGCCGATGGAGTTCGAGCCGCACCTGCTCGACATTCCAGTAGCAGAACTGGAGATAGAGGTAGAGACGGAGAATACGGCTGGCCTAGACAAAATGGCTGGGCAGATGAGGTCATCGAGTTGGACGACAGCAAGGCAGTGAAGGAGTTGGACTGCTTCCTGCAGGAGCCGTCCGTTGCCGCCACCGTTGCCGCGTCTCTTTAGGCATCAGCTGATACTCGCCCTGTTGGACGGGTGACTGGCATGCCAGTGGACTGTCTAGCCGTTGCAGCTAGGCCAGTGCCGGACGCAGAGCGTAGCCCAACCTCTGGCCGGACCATTATCGCCGCTATCAGAGTACGTAGAGGAGGAAAGAGAAGAGGAACGGCGGAGACAGCAAGCGGTAGCTGAATTCCGCCGGCGGGAGAAAAAGGTCAATCCCCGCAGGCAATTAACCTTGGAGGATTATGTCGCAGCCACAGGAAGTTCTGACATCGAGGAGCCTAGATGCGAACCATTGACCTCTGCTGTGCAAGTTGAGAGAGAGAGAGACACACGACAGCGTAGTCGAACAACACAGCAATTCGGCGACAAGATTGAGCGACACGCAGCGCACTGAACGTGAAACGCCGTTACAAAGAATGTCGAGACGAGATATGTTGATGACCGGTTATTTGTTTTGCAACCTAGAACCGATACCCCGCTGCGATCAGTTAGATCCTGCGTCTCACGAGGGATGAGAGAGGGTATATAAAATTATATACCCTCTCGTATTTTTAGTAGTAGTAAATAGTACTACTCGATTCATGTCGTGCTCAAAAAATGTTTTTTTAATCGTATCGATATCAACACCTTTCCTATTAGCCGCTGAAGTAGATGCGTTTCGCGTAGAATGTACTGTATATATGTCAGTATCGATTCCGCTATTGAAAAGCGTTTCTTTCACCCATCTACTAAGTGTTTGCGGTGTAACTTTTTTATGTGGAGCTTCAAAAGCGATAAATAAAGAGCTATCCGAATCTCGAATACTTTTTGTGTTTTCTGAATAATATTCTAATGTAAGTGCCGCACAAATTTTTACATTTTTCCTATAAAAAGGTAAAATCAACATTCGTTATTTTCTGTTGATCCCAGAGGTCTTTATGGTATCAGGTATTTTAATTTTGAATCCATTATTATCTTTTTTAATATTTTCTATTTTAATAAGCGAAAAAGTTTGCATTCTATGAGCTGTAACTAATGCTAGTAAAGTCATAAGTTTTTGGGATAATAATTTCAAAGTTTAATTTTCATTTAAATCTAGAGAATTAAAATAATCTAAATCTAATTTTGGATCCCATGTACTATTATATTTTGGTTTTGGCGGTCTTAATCTGGAAACACCTTTGAAAAATCTTTTCAGTCGTGAATTTTCCGCCATTTCTGGACCGATGAATAAAGAAATCGCCGATCTGTAGCAGTTTACCGACCCATATGAAGCACCATCGTTAAATGTTTCTGTTAAAAAATCTA
>UELX01005952.1:0-12106 GCA_900480035.1 Eupelmus urozonus | reverse complement strand
TTTTTGTCTTACTGGCGACTCTGTCCCACCGTTAGTAGAAAACATTGTAATTTTTACTAAACCTTTTTCTCCGTGTAATACGTGAAAAAACCCTAGCGATGATTTGACCGTTGACAATGAACTTGAAGATCCCAAAATAACTTGAATGAAAAGAAATTAAAATTATTATTAACGCAACAATTTTTATATGACAACTTGACAAGTATATTAAATGTTATGTTGTACACTATTTTTAATTCCAAAACCTTATTTAAGTGCCTTGAAGAAATTAATACAGATTTATCTAGATGTGTCCAATTTGCTGAGTTGAATAGTCGGGAGCTTAATAAATCAAGAATAATATTATGCCAGGATGAGGATGATTTATGTCAGAATTAAGTATTTATACAAAAACATAACATACCGTAGAATTAAACTAATTGCAAAATTATTCAAATTGCAAGTTTTTTTTTACTAAATTCTTTGTTCTTGTTCTAGGGGTTCATAAATAAAATTGTTATCAACTAATATTTCAAAAAATTTGAAACTTTCCTTATCCTATTTTTTATGAACATGCAAAGGTATACAATCTCAACAAATCTAATAAACGCTATCATCTCCATTTTCCCCTCTTATCCAATCAACAAATCCAAAATTTCTCATCAAAAACCAAAGCCCATCACCCCAACCCCCACCCCGAACCCACAAAATCCTTTCAACCATCCCTCAACCAGCCCCGCAAACAACACCGCAGCAATCCTCCCACGCACCGATCGCGCACTGCAGAATCACATAAGGAAAAGCGCATAATTAATCTAATCGTGCTCGCGCTCGCATCGCTTATATAAAGCCGCTCTCTCGCGCTTCCGGAATTCGCGTTGCATCGCATCGCACGTCGCTATGCATCATCGTTGAAAACCAGAGCCCAGCATACACCTATATACATATACGTATACCGCCGCTCCGCGTATCTCTCCTATTCTTGTTTACGCAGGCGAATTATCGTCTATCGTATGCATTGGATATTACAGCACTGGCTAGGTGAGAGAGAGAGCGAGTGTATATAGACTGTGTGGAGCCTCGCGCGACGCGACGCACCTCGCGCGTAAATGCTGAGTTGTTTGAGCTCGCGCGAGCCTCTGAGGCCTTAATAACAAGCGAGGGAGTCCCGCGACGAGGCTTTGGAAATTGTTTGTTGATGGGGGCTAGATAGGCTGGGATTTTGGCCTCCTTGGACAGCTGGAGAGGCGAGTTTTGGGGTCGTTTTGATGGCTTGGGTTTGGCGAGTCAGATAGGGTTTTATATTCGGATTAATTTCGGTAATGTGATTGCTCGAAAATTTCATTGTTTATGTTTGATGTATTAATGCAATGTAAATGTAAGCAAGGAACGAATCGAGTAATTAATTAGCAATATTTGCCGAACAGAAAAATGCACTCAGAAGTGATAAATGTTATACAACGTTTTTTGGGAGTTTAAGGGACGACCGGAAATTTATTGCTTAATATTTAGATATCGCATTGAATTATATTTGAATCGATTATTGAGTAATTACTTTTCCAGCTTTTCTAATAATTAGTCTAATCTAAATAAGTGCTAATTTAATTGTTTTTATTTATCCATCCGTTTTCTTCGATATTGGCTACATGTTTAAATATTAAACTTATTTGTTAATTTCAAAAGTATTACGAAAAATAAACTTTTCTATTTACGACGGAAAGCTGCAATAATAATGACAAGTTAAACGACACATGAACCAGATTTAAATAATAGAATAATTATAATAGAGTATTTTCGGATAATTAGTTAATATTTTTTATTTCCTTTAGTTTACATCACAGTTTTGTTCTAATTTATATGAAATGTACAGTGATGATAGGAGGTGGGATTCAGTCCAGTGGTGATCCAGCTTACGAAGTTTTAATATAACTTTTACTAGCTTTTTTTTCTGAAATGAGTGAACTTAAGCAATTTTAGATATCGACAGGTATACAATACGAAATTTAAAAATCTTAAATCAGTAAGCGTTAAAATTGATGATAAATAATAACTATAATTCGATAAATATAACAATACAAAAAAATAAGAGTAAATAAATGAGAAAAGTTTACCGGGCCAGCGTATCGTTTTTTGGCGGAAACAAAATCCATATGTGTGCTGACAATTTGCCAACGAAACGGAACCTGATCAATACCCTGCTATATGCGGACTGCGCCCTCATATAGTAATAAGTTGGATGTATAGGTGTATGCATATTCATAAATGTAATACAATTAAACCATATACAAAATTGTAAATTGAAATTTTTATTAAAACAAGCTAATATTTTCCCTTAAAGCAATATATTTTATTAAAAACATCAAATTAAATTTAAAATTAAACATCAATAAAGTTTTTTTAAGTCTTATCAGTATTTACACAATGCACACACTACATTAGTTACAGAACTTAAACTAATTATCAAACCTCAATCACACCACGTGAACCACAAAATCAATAAAACAACTCGAACAAAAAAAAACCAATCTATAAAACCACACTACAGCCCACGTCTTAACAAATCAAGCATCATTACCACCTATCCCCACTCCCCACACTCAAATCCCACAACCAAACACAAAACGTCACGCGAGCAGTCCTCCAGTTATCCGATCTTCTCTCCCGCAGTCGCATATAATACCTCAAATTTCAGCCATCCACGCCAACCCCCAAGCCACCCCCGATTATTTATCCACGCTTCAGGATTTAGACGAGGGCAAAACCAGTCCACACACGAGCGCCGCAATAACGGCAATATACTTACGTGTGCATTATGCCAGAGAGCGGCTATAATCCCGGCCGCGCTCGCAGCGGCACGTTTTCTTTATTCTTAACACTAACCCCCCCTAGCGCAGGTGCGTATACACACGGTTTATCGCTTATATCAATCTGTGATTTTATTCGAAGCTGGTGTGACAGCTGGCCGATTTTTTTCGGGATCCGAAACGCGTTTGTCAATGAAATTTTAGCGCGCAAGGCTGGCGTAGGTAAGTGTTTCGTTGGCTGGAAAAAGCCAAGTGAACATTCGTGCGCGCCGCGATTTATGGGGGCGACCCACTTCCGCCCTGATATATACGCGAACTTTACAATTATTTATGCCTGCTTAATTCGCCGTATCTTTGTGACGCTGGGCGCGAGCGCTGGATAAGTTAATTATTTCGCAGGCCGGCGATTAATTCGTATTTAAAATATCTTTCTGTCGCTGATGTGGGCAAAGCGCGGGTTTTTGCTGTTTCTGGGGCGAGTATGAAAAATAAAAAGAGTCTTCTTGTTCAGGGAAAAAGTTCGGGGAGGGCAAAAAACGAGAGCGTGATGCGATGATGCGCGCCTCGCTGCTTGTTCGCGCTTTTTCTGGGGAAAGGGTCTGGCTAAGGGTGACGACACTTTTTTTATTCCCGCTCGCACTGTGCGGTTCTTGACGGGCAAAAAAGAGCCCGCGGCTTGTCTTGAGCAGATAGCGCGAAAAAATTTTGTGATAATATTTTTCCTCGTGGATGGGGAAATGGGGTATTGTGGATTGAGTCTATTTAGTGAATAAATAAGGGTGTAAGAGAAAAATAGAATAAGTTTGTTTAGTATTTGGGCTTGTAGTATTTATAGGAGTATTAGAGGATTTATCGGTGTGTATAATAATACTCGGTTTTTTGTAGATAGCCCGAGAAAAAAAGTTTGTCTCCGCAATAAAAGTTTAATTGATTGAACTAAAAGATTGCTGAATTAAAAAAGATTTAATTGATTTAATGAAGCATTTCAATTAAGTGTTAAATATTTTTCTCAGTGAGGTTCATTATATTTTTATCGAGGCTTATTAGAGGAAGTATATTGAAAATGGATATTTAGATTATAGGTGAAATTGCAAAAAGATTATAAATTCGATAGTTAAAAATAATGGGTAATACCTAATAACAAAAAACTTTGAAACTCCAATAGTTTCATAATATAATTTATAAAAGATAATTTTTACCTTAAATTTTATCGGCTACCATGTAATTATTTAATAATATATGGTACTAAAAATATAAAATTGAAAAGATAAATACAACGTATTATCAGGTAATAAATTTTCGCATTAGTTTATATACTTTATCATAATTTTTCAATAAAAATTTTAATTTCTACTTTACAATAAATAAATTATAATACAATTATTGTTAAACCCTTCTTCACAAAATTCCAATCCAATCGAGCCGACTTAAAAAAAGAAAAAGAAAATGAAAAACAAGCCGCATTACTGGCATTACAGAAATTTATCAAGTTAGTATTGACCCTGTACTTTACCGCTAATGAGATCACGGTCTCGATGGACCATAATAGAATTTCGCCCCCTATGAAACTAGTAACTATCAAGAAATTAGCCTGCTGGAGCGCGTTTTCGACAAAATTATCGAATGCAGGCATTAAGTAATAAACTGCTTGGCGCCGGTCAAGCATGCATTAACGTCATTACTTAGGCCATAACGAAATCGAAAAAAACAATCAACTTTCAACTCGTTCGAATTATACCAATTTTAAGCTAAAGAAAAATTCTTTAATAATGACTCGTAATGATAAATTATATATTTTTGTCTGCGGTCTCGGCTTTTTCCTCGCACCGCTGGGTTTTTGCCGGCGGCGCTGGAGGAGGTTTTGTAAATCATAGCAGCTGACAATGCACGCCTTCCATAAATCGTCGAAAACAAGAAATACCATGTTTCAATGCTTTCTTCGACGTGATTTACAGTGCGCGAAAGTATGCTGAATAGAAGTGTTTTATTCGGCCAAAATACGTGTAGAGCGATTCTAACGCTACTATCGATTTCGCCCCTTCGAGGAGAGAGAGAAAGAGCGAACCCTCCTCCGCTTTTTGCTATCTATACGCATATATTAATGTTAAATGATTTAGGGCTTTCTATTTTTGTAAGTTCATTATTGTTGTTATGGATTTGTGCGTTCGAATGGAAGTAATCGTGTGTGTATATAGATTCGGTTATTTTTAACGTTGAATAAAAAAAGAATACGGAATTAACAGCTTTTCTAATAAGAATTCAATAGAATATCTGTCGTCCTAAGCCAAGTTAATTATAAGATTTACGGTAACGGATCTTAATGAAACTTTCTCGAGTGGTAAGTGGTAGCTAAAAATAAATATTTTGACATAACAGAGCGACTAACATCAGAGCCTGTGCATGTAAAAAGGAGCAAGAATAACATAGCTGTCTACATATATAAGCATAAGCTCTATATTAATAGAAATCAGTGTAACTTATTCTCAATCAGCTGAGCGTGAGGTACTCCTAAATTTTTCTTCCTTCATTCTCTAAATTCTCTAAAAATCTATTTCTCATTGTTTGAATACTCTGTATGCCATTATGCGTTTGTACTCTGTATGCCCTTGTAAGTTATTTTAAAATTTGCATACCTTAAACGCTATTAGTATGCCTTTCTTGATTTATACTGCCATTAGATATTTTTTACTATGCGTAAAATAGATGCGAAAGCTGAACGTGAAAAATTTCGTATTTTATGCAAATTTCATTCAAAAAAGAAAACATATAATTTATGTTATTTTTTTATTAAGCTAAGTGTCTTTAATTTAAATAAACGATAGCGATGTTATTTGCTTTTCCACAGCAGATTTTTACTTGTTCAAGTATAAACGCAAGATATGCATTCAAATTTGAACGAATTTTCAACAGCGTGCAAACAACAATTTATTACCACTTTTCCCTATATTTCTTAAAGCGAAGCCACGTTCACTGACTGCAATCACAAATAATGCGATTCCAAAATAGCCTTTTATAAATCACAGCTCAAACAAATAATAATTCCGCGTCCCATAAACAATAACTCCAACATAATCGTAAACTCTCGCGCGTAAAAACTCTAAAAACATTACACTTAAGATCAAGCGACGACTAAACCCAATTACAAACTTACACATTTCTCCGACCGCCGTGTAACTCGCGCCTATCTATAAATGCAATCTTAATCGATTCCGCTCAAACTCTACAGGGCCTCCACACCCAAAAACCGAGCCTTCGAGCATCGAAAATTTTCCTGAATCCCACTACGAAATCGATGACCCGAGAGAACGGGAAAAAGCAACGGAGAGAGAGCGAGATAGGAAAATCCTGCCGCGACAAACGTCGGACATTTGGGTCGAGCTGGCTGGCAGAGAAGAGCGAGAGAGTAAATAAAAGCGTAAATACGACTTTCGTGTTTTGCGCGCGCAGCTAGCTCCGCTCGCGCGTCTCTCGTGTATGTATGAATCGAGGGAAACACGCGGCGCCAGGGAAGATAAAATGGCCCGGAGCAAGGCTGAGCTGGATGTTTTTATTTGATTCGCGCAAGGTGGTATATGGCTCGGAGTCGGCTATACCAGCAGTCGCCGGCAGTCGTTTTCGAGGAATTTTGTTGTCGTTGACGGATTGAATTTTATCATTTGCCTTTTGGTTTGAGTTTATTAAAATGTCGTAGAGAAATATAGAAAGTGTGGATTTAATGATGAAGTATTTTTTTTTTAAATAATGTTTATTTTTGATAATTATGATTTTGAAATATTCTGATAAAAGAGAAATTGTGCACAAAGAAAACTTGACTGAACAATACAATTACATTTTTATAATAATTACAATTTTTGAATTTTATTGTCAATTTGTCCTAAAGAAGGAATCTAATAAATATACCAAAACTTCGACGACATCGAAAAATTCAATAAAACCTTTTTGTTCATAAGGATTCAATAAATTCTTTAACGAATTAAAAAATCATCACGAGAAATAACTTCTGCACTCTAATAAAACTTGTATTCTCCTGATCTTATTTTAAATACGATTTTTTATCGCGAAGCTCGTTTACAAATAAATAAAGTGATCAGTAAAAAATTTCCTGTTAAATAAGGAAAAATATAATTTTATGCAGCAGTGGGTTACGCGTGAAAAAATGTAGAAAAATATCAAAATTTGTAAAAAAAAAAGTGTGGGTAAGTAAATAAAAAATATAGATATATAAAATAAAGATAAAAATTATATTTAAAAAAAAATTTTTAACGACACCTAGCTAATATAATTGATGATAATATTAGGCATTTTTGGGATACTTGATTTGGCACTGTTCTGCAGAAAGTCGTCGGCACGTCAGGGTGGGTGGTACTTCGCAAACGCACTCGGTGCATTGACCTGTGTAGTAGTTTGACTCGCTCAGCTCCTCTCCAATATTCAATTTCAAATTGCCGTACTTGCACACTTTTTGGTCTGAAATCAAGCATTTTTGTTATTGTAATTATGTTACGTGAAAGATTTTACAGTGCTGATTTAATATTTAATGTTAAAGTAATTTAATATTTACTGTTTCCGGGGGTTGGTGCCTTGGTGGGTGGAACGACAACATCTTCAGGTCTCTCTGTAAATGCACAATAAAGATTAATGTATAGTTAAGTATTCATAGTATGTTTCTCTATTAAGGTATTTTTGTGTACTTACGACATCTGAAGTAGAAAGGACAGGAGTTGGTAGGCGATTCACCATAGACGGGAGCGCAATTTTCACGGATTTCCAATGGATTGCGGATTTCCAATCCACACTTTGATTTCCTACAGTATGCGGCTTTGGGTTTTCCTACAATAACAACATTTTTATAGTAATCAATAAGAATATGCAGAACAAAGAATATTTAGGGATTTGCTATCCCGAAAAAATATCCCGTCCAAGCAAATAGAAAATACTGAGAAATTTTGCGAATCCTGTATGATTTTTCCTGACATTTTCAACTTCTTTCGCAATTTTATAAATTAAGTTGAGAAGGGTCAGGATTGAAATTCGTTGTGTCACAAAAGATTAGAAAAAATCCTGCACTGTACAGAATATGTAGCTCATGCATAAAACAGTTTACTTTTTAATTGTTACAAATATAATAAAGAATTCTTTGCGAACAAAAAAAAATTATAACCGTGTCTTCTTGAAGAATTTAATTAAAAATATTTTAAAAGTGTTTCAAGTATTTCAAGGCTTGAAATTAAAATTTACTAATAAGAAATGAAATACAAACCTTCGTATTCTGGCGTACATAAGCATACTAAATCAGTATTTTTTGGCTTAAACAGCTCTCCTTCAAGGTACGTTTTTCCGTCGACTTCACATTTTGCTCTGTCCTCTGGTGTTTTAGCTAAAGGATCATAATATTTTAATACACACCAAATCTCCTGTATAATATCGTGTAAATCAATTATTCATTGTTACTTACGACACCTGATTTCCCTACTACAGCAAGTATGTAAGGGTGCAACTAAAAAGCACCCTGGCTCCGGTGTTGGTGGGAAACAGTCAACGATAGCACACATGAATTTCGCGCTGGAAGAATGTTATTAGTGAGAGAGAAAAAAATGATTTAACAGATTGGAGAACAAAAAAAATTTCTAATTTCAATCTCTAACTCTTATGTCATGCAATATTTTACTACACTATCTAGCATAAATCCACTTTCACGCTTATCCGTGACTTAAGAAGTCCATTTTTGCATCGTACAATAAGAAACCGGAACGCAGAAACGGTGATAAGCACGGTACAAAAGAGTACTACTTATAGAACGGATAGACGTGACGTATTGTAGACTTAATGACAATAAGTATATCACCCCGTTTGTATATCTTTAGGCCAACGAAGCTGTACATCAGATGCATCAGATGTATATGACCAATACAAATGCAACACACCGGGAAAGTGTCATGGACTAATGGTCTTGGATCATGGACGTAGCTTGAACTTTAGATATAGTTTTGCAGAATCCAATATATCGATGCATCAAACACTAAATTAGTACAGAATTACGACTATGCCCGAATTGGTGTTTGAGATACGATTATACCGATATAAGGCGTCGATATGAAAGATACTACAGTAATACAATCTAACGTTCCAAAATACTCAAGATTTTGTCATTTTTGAGTTATTTTAAGGAAAAACACAGTGTGTAAGCAACATTAAATAAATAATATATTTCAGAAAATTTTAAATTAACTTTTAAAAAATAATATAATACTAAAGAACACAAGTTCCCATTTGCTGTATTTAGAATAAAAATATATCAATCCGGTCCAAAATACCAGGACCGTGTTTGAATTCAAAATAAAATAAAAGTAACTTAATTTTATATAAAATTCAAACTCAAATTTTTTCAGTTTTGGAGCTTACATTAAACTTACATAAATTTGGAACGGTTTTATACATTTTGAATCTAAAAAGAGCAAACTTATTTAAGTGAAAACTTATTTTCTTTAGTTTTATTTTCAATCTTAATACTTATTAAGGATTATTCTGCACTTGCACTATTCACGTTGAAAACCGAAAATTATTTTAGAATTTTTTTTAAACAACACTAACCAAAATTATGCCGTTCTACTGCTATTCCATTCGTATCTTGACATTTCAAAACATCTCCCAAAGTTTGTGCCAAATTTGGAGGTATGTACATGACACACACTAAACAAGTTTCCCTCCCAGAATTTCATTGTTGCACTTACATGTTGTTTCTCTCATTCCAGACACAATGGCAGCCCAGGTTGCAAGGAGTAGCTCGGTCCGCCTCCTTCAGACTTTGACCTGTCGCATATTTGTTTCCATTCGCGTAGCATTTGTTTGGAGATCTGTCACTTAGATGTGAACAGTCGTACCGACTGGCACACTTATCCCCTGGATTCTTGTAAATCGGCTTGCAGCCCACCTCCTTGTAAAAGTTTATAGGTCCAGGGCATTCAGCATCTTCTATAAAAGGAATTTATTTACAAGTAGACTTCGTGATCGAATCAGTATAAACGCTATTATCTCAGAAGAAGAGAGTCGATAAAGTAGGAACCTTCAGCTACAGCAAGGCCGATGAGTAGCCAGGAGCAGATCAGGAGGCAAGCTCCGAATGTTTCCTTGTGACACGTAATGCTCATGGCGAGTGCTATTCACAGACTAACCTGAGAATTGGTTTGCTCGGACAGATCATATACTTTTATACACCAACAACAAGGAAAATTGCAGACTGGTGCAGTGAAGTGAGGGGGGAGATGATATTTTAACGCTTGCCGATGACGTAATGCTATGCAAACACAACAATTTAATCTTAATAGCGTTGCACGCGTGAGTTTCTCTCTGCGTGTGCCCGCGAATATATATAGATGTATGTAGCAATATTACCGGGAACTGAAGCGTTCACTTCGCGGGGAAGAACAAAAGTGTGTTTCTAAAGTAAACATATACATTTTCATTTTTATAAGAAGATAGAGCTTAGAGATATATAAAAATCCCCTTATTAAAATTCATCAAGCTGAGTGATTTAGAGAATCATTATTTAGAATACTCAGCTAAAAATAAGTAGGTGTGATTTTACCATTACGCACAATTCCTACCGTGATTTCCATAATTTTTTGGTTTACAGCGAGACCCGTCCTATAGGTTTACCGTGATATTCTCTGTAATTTTTATGGAAAAATTCTTTTAGTGTACACGTTATGTTTTATATAAATCACTTAAAAATTAATTGAAAATACAGTTTTAATATGGTAACATAAAAAGAAATATTTGAAATGAATAACGTAGGCGTATCACACCACTACAAACAAAGACTGTCCACATAAAAATCTATATAGATTGCTACTTTGTAAATAGTTTTTATCATTCAGCTTAATAGTTATAGACTATAATAAGAAATAAAAGTATTCCAAAATAGTTTATGACTTGTTTATTTTAAGGAGATGTGAAAGGGTCGAATAAATATCCCTTCGGAATATTATACAAGAACCCAAAAATTATATTGTAAACATTGATTAAACCAGTTCAGAAATGTTTTTTGTAAAGATTATATGTTTTGCAAGAAGCTGAAGGCTTCCATTTTTTCAGAAAAATTCTACAAGTTTGTAAAAAAAAATTATAGACAGAAAAATATCAGTATCAAAATCCGAGTTTATCAACATTATAACGTGAATAAGTTTTTTAACAAAGTTAATGGAAACTAGCTAAAAATCAGACACTTTCAGCTTCTAGGGTAGTCTACAATTTTTACAAAAAATGTTTTCCAACTAGTTTAATGAATGTTGAGAACATAATTTTTGGATTCCCGTAAAATATTCCGTGTAGATTTCTACCCCACCTATTTCAAATAAAAAAAAAAGTTAAACTCATCTGCAGAATTAGTCGTGAATCATTCAAAATAAAATTTTATATGCAAAAAAGTCTACGCAGTTTTTCATTAAAAAAAATTATAATTTTTAGTGTATTGATAAAGTTTGCTAAATACATTTAATAAAACTAGTACAAAAAGCAACAAATGTATTTCAGTTGATATTATCTACAGAATAGGAAACACATAGTGAACTGTTTTGGGAAATGGGCCATGGGAGTAACTAACTCTTCTTTATAGATATAAAAATTTGTGGTTTCCCAAAATAACTGATAAGTTAATTTTTCGTTTTGTTTTTAAGATATTGACATTTTAATATTTAAAAATGATAAAAATTATTGTTCGTGGATGTTTAATATTGAAAGATTGGAAAAAAACGTTCCTTAATGAGCAAAGATGTTAAATTTTATTATATTTATTTTGCCGATGTTTCAACGCATTGATGACCGTCCTCTTCAAGGCTTAAAAAGAGTTAAAACAATATGCATCGTATAAATTTTGAATAAAAATTTAATCTAATGAATAAGTTTGAAATATTTAATATTTTTAGGCGGAACCAAGATCAAAGGAAACAATTTATTTAGGCATTAACCCTTTGGGTCACGCATTATTTCTATAATTTCAACAGTATTCATCTTATCTATTGTATATAAAAATTATTAATATATCAATTATATATTAACTATAGCTATATGAATTATTATTGATGATAATATTAAAATCGTATCTGCAATAAACGAAAATAGCAGAAACTCCACTAGATTATTTTAAAATTTCCATTAAATATTGGAAGAATCATTTTCAAATAATTGATAAATATATGTACCATTATGTCGCAAATAAAGGTGAAATACTATTATAATCACGATCATAATTTAAGGTATAATATTCGTTTTTCCTGAAAGCTAGTTCAGCATATGAAACAAGTTAAATGTGGATACAATAAATC
>UELX01005951.1:0-12106 GCA_900480035.1 Eupelmus urozonus | reverse complement strand
CCATCTCCGACAAAAAAATATGGCAAAATGATTGAAGAATTTGGCATTTCATCATTTTCGGGAAGTTTTATTTTATTTGTTTTTAAAGCAGTGTAAAGTGTTGAGCCTAAAAAGGTACCTCCGTCACTTTGTTGACCGTAACCACCAACGTCAATGGTAATGAGTTTGCAATTAGCATTAACAACTGCTTGTAAAACTATTAAAATTTTTGTAATTGTAGTCTAATCTTGAGCCTGAGTGAGCCGGTTTTTTTATGTGGATGTGCTGGCAATCTATTGCACCAACGCAATGTGGTAAATCCCACTTTAAGTAAAAATTCTTTGAAATAGATAAAAATAATTTCTACGATGGCACCGGCATGTGCATTGGAAACATCACATTCATTATAACTTCCATTACCTCTTTAATTATTATGTAGACAGTAGAAATTCCCATTCTAAATGCAAATGATAAATCACTATAAGACATCCCAGTTGCTAGAAACCTACAAAAAAATTTTTAGTATGATTATACAAAAAGCTTAAAGTATTTTCTTTTTCATAAAATTTGTAAATACATTTATAAAAGTTTTAGATACTAAAAATAATAATCTATTTTTTTTAAATATTTTTAATATGAAACACTTAAATGTTTTTTCAAAATAACAAAAGATTTAAACGTTTTAAATACTTATAGATTAGATTAGTTTTAAAAAATAATTACTCTAAAAGATATTAGTTATTAAAAATTACTTTACTTATATTTTTTTATTATCATTATTATTATTATTTTATAATTTTTAAAAGTGTTTTTTTTTTCTATTTGCAGAAAATTGGTGTAAAAATAAATGGAAATTTTTGAAAAAGTGTATGCGAGATGAGCTTCATTTAATTGGTGTAAGTCGATCAGGTGACGAGGCAGATGGTATTAATCCGATTAGCATCACTTTGAATCTATGAAATTTGTGATCGATCAACTATTGCCAAATAAAAGTCACTAGGAAATTTGACAGATATTGTTGACAATAATAAAGAGGAAAACTTGAATTTTAATTTAGAAGAAAGTGATCTTGAAATGCATGAATTTGTAAAAAATCAGCTTGAACTAAATAAATTGGATTTTGAAGCTATGAAAAAACCAACACGGAGAATTAAACAAGACAAAATAATGGACTTCGAAAACTTGGAGGATCTTCGAAAGTTCAGCCAGCTTTGCAATGGGTCTAGTGTCACTCAAAGAAGACA
This sequence comes from Eupelmus urozonus, assembly GCA_900480035.1. Classification (NCBI taxonomy): domain Eukaryota; kingdom Metazoa; phylum Arthropoda; class Insecta; order Hymenoptera; family Eupelmidae; genus Eupelmus; species Eupelmus urozonus. The sequence continues at coordinate 10,883 of UELX01005951.1, read as the reverse complement.
TGAGAGAGAGAAAGAGAGAGAGGTGTCGGCCTGGCCTCTTTACAGCGGAGCACTTACTGTGGGGAGGCTCAGGGTGGCGAGGCTAGTGAGTCCTGGAGCACCTAGACAACTCACTAGCTACAGCCCCGGTGGGCGGTGTCGTGAGGGTGCGTAACGCGTCGCGGTCAGGTCAGCTTCTCGTCTTGGCTACGGAGCGCCAATAGACAAGGCGAGGAGTTGGGCTCGCTGTATCCCGGAGCACCTAGGCTACAGCGAGAACGGTTCGGGGCGCCGATCGAGTTTCCCAAAATCGAGTTTTGCGTCCGGAGAGTCAAAAACCTTTTTATTATATCGTTCTGCCGACTGTATCGATGTTCTGCATATATTTATTTATTTATTTATTAATACTAGATCATACGGCCGCTATGCGGTCGAAGATTAGGTTGACTAAGGTTAGGAATGTGTGACAGTTGTTTAAATAGAATTGTAAACCAATAAGATATTCAAGAAACTGTCAAAAATTAAATACACATTAATTTTTTGTAAAGGGATTACTTTATACATTCAACTTTACCGCTCATGATGTGGTTTACCCCAAAATCAATAGCAAGCAGCGCCCCTACCGACACAGAGTGGTAGTTTACATTACTATCAATATGTCCGCTGCTTCTAGCACGTCACTGTCAAAATTGGTTTCAGACTATTCACAAAAACTACACCGAGTTTCTCTTTTTGGTAACTTTATGATTATTACTTTTCGCAGCAAGAATTGGGCTCTGGATTCCTATCGAGTGAAAATAGTGTAATTGCATTGTTTAACTGAAATTATTGAGACATTCAGCTAACCGCAGCGCCACTGACATGCGCACGGTGAAAATTTTTACTACAAATTTTCATTTTTTTTCCAATTTTTCAACATTTTCTTACTTAAGCCCAATTTTTTAGTGTATCCTAAGTCCTCTTTTAAAATTTTAAGCGATTCGCTTCAGTAGATCTAGAGAATAGTCGGAAACCGTTTTCTGGTTTTTCGATGTGCTCGGTCGATAAAAAAGGTCTGTACGGCCGATTCTTAAGTATCCATAGCTCGAGTATTCTGAAACGTTAGACCGTATAACAGCGGCTTTAATAATTTTTTAATATCTTAAAATATATTCTAAAGTTTTATCAAGATCTATGACTCTGATCTTAAACCCTTTCCTAGTTAATTGTAAACAAATGTATATTCACACATTAACATACATATTAAGTTTACTGTTTAACCATGAGAATTATAATTTAGTCCGCTTCTATTTATTGTATATAAAGCATATAATAAACTAAATTCATATTACCTTACATCATATAATATTCATAATATCATAGGAGTTACAGGTGGGAACAGTTTTATTATATGGAGTTCGAATTGTTTCACTTGTCATTGAGAGGCAAGAAAGACTGTGTTTAGCACAAATTAGTAACACTCTACTGAAGCAGTTTAGTTATAATGAAATACACAACAGACGCGTAGCACTTGGAATAACGTGTGTCCAATGTACACCAGTTCAACTAGAAATTCTTCGACGTGCTGGTGCTATGCCAGTGTCATCAAGAAGATGTGGTATGATTACACGGAGAGAAGCAGAACGCCTGTGTAAATCTTTTCTTGGTGATAACGCACCACCAAGGTAAGCTAAACAAATTTTACTGAACCAAACAACAAACCATAAACATGTACTTTATTTTAAACTTAATAAATCAGAATTTTAATTTTTTACATAAAAAAGTAGAGTCTTAGGCGAATTCAATTAATCCTTTTTACAAGTGTAGAAAGAAAGATGCTAAAGGATAGTAGAAATTCAAATCGCAAAGACAGCGTATAAAACAAATAATATTGTGTACAATATCAAATACATGTTATTAAAAAAGCAGGTCACTGTAACACTGTAAAAAATAGATAAAAAATAAACAGTAAAAGGACTAACAACATTTTTCAATAAAATATCTTAATTGACAAATCAGCAACTTAAGAGGACCGGTTGGTGTGACCTATTTTACCGCTAATAGTTTTTCAAAATTTTTTATTATATAACTTAATTAATTGAACTGAAACTTTTAGAAATTGTGCTAAATGTACATAGGAAGCGCGCTGAGGTATAGAAAAGATAAAAAATTGAATAAAACAAAAATATTGCTTTTTTTCGGCTCTCCAAATTCTATTAAAACGCTGTGGTCACAATCACGAGTCATATTTTTCGATACATATAAAATAACAATGCAACTTATTATACTAAGAATGACATTTAAGCGCACTTACTTTATGCATGTAGAGACTTTTTACATAGTGTCAGAAAAATCCATCAAGTTTCAAAGTAGAAAAGTTCAAAAAATTATTTTCGAACAGTGTTCTTTTTAGAAGATATCGCAGTTGTATAGTATATGCACTTATATTGTTTATACTTAAACAATTGTGAACTTATTATTTTTATGTACAGTAGTAGCGCTTTAGCTATTACTTATATTTTAAAGCCAATTAATTCGTTAGATGTGAATTTAGAAATATAGGAGAGGTCATGTATGTGAGACTACGACTTGCCAATAATTAAATGAAAAAGGTTCTCTTAAGTGTTTGCCAATTTCAATCATTTCTTAGCTTACTAAGAGAGGCTTTCAGATCTGTCAGGGTCACCAATTTTGATTAAACGCCGCCTGAAGTTTAGTCTTTGTATGTGTATTGGAAAGTCACAAGTTCAGAATCTAACACTTTTATGCTTCTAAGATATTCCATATAATGATTTTTGGTAAAATACATAAAAATAGCCTAATAATACTACATCAATACTATAATCAACTATAATTATTTTTCTGTAGTTGGTTTAGGTTTCTGGTCCCAGATATTTAATATCGCCCTTACCCACTAAAACTTCATGTTGACTTCAATTGTATTTTAAATATATACTTGTAATTAGAATATTATTATTAGTTTATTAATTACAATGTGCGTAAACTTATTTCCCATAATATACGTACAGTTTGTCTTAATGAATATATCAAATAAATACCTAATAATAATATTTATGTGGCATAACAGATGGTCACTCTAGTTACTGTGTGTATATTACTGACTGAGAGTTTCGAAATCGCAGTAATATATACGCAGTAATTGAAATCCGCAGTAAATAATGCTCAGTAATAGAGACACAACTACAGTAATTACAAATGTGATAGTTGTTCAAATAGATTTTTATTTAATAAATAAAAGTATTTAAGATATTTTAATTTGTTGAAATATCAAATTTAAGTCCACAACCTATGATTTAGAGAAAACAGAAGTCAACATTACAACATATCTTTTGATGCTATAGTATTTAAAGTTGACCAAGGCAGAACTCCGCAGTAATACCCACATCTACCCTACAAAGACTAAATTTCAGGGGAAGTTTAATCAAAATTGGTGCCTTGTTGTTTATTTTTTCCTCTTTCTACTTATATATTTTAAAATTTAATAGAAAAAAAGGCTTACTTATGTTTATAGGAGTAGAAAATCAAATATTTATGTAAAAAATCTTTAATAATTTCTTGTTGTTCTGTAGAATTTATTAACCTTGTAACGCGGCAAATTGCCTTGTTACAAAAATTTAATATTTCTTTACTATGCGCACATATTAGCCTGTCGAGAAGTCGGTTAGAACGCGTAAATACGAGATAGCTTCTCGCGGGCGAGCACTATGTTGTTGTCACGCACACACATCTATGCTTTTTTTGAAGTTTTGAGTATATGTTAGCCCGGCCTATTCGGTAATCGTTTCCTTGTACATGATTTAAAATTCTTTTCCTTTTGGGACTTAAAAACTTTTTCCCTTTACCCCAAATATAATTATCATTTGTATCCCCCCCCCCCCCCCTCCTCCCCCTTGAGAATAGCAGCAACATCACCTGTAAAGAAAAGCATGCATATAGAGGCTGCATATGTCATCTTCGAAAGAGAAAGAGAAAGAGAACCCTGAGTCAGCAGGGGCCTCGTCGACGACGCAGACGTTTGGGACACATGCGCGCCTACACATCAACTAGCTATGAGCCGCGTCGCACGAGAGAGCACAGCTCGCAAGAGGGTCTTCTCAATAGGCAGCGCAAGAGAGCGGACTACCGTGCGAGAAAAGCGGCAGCGGCCCAGCTGAGCGGCGATACCGAGCGTACACGAGCTGAACGACCCGAACTAGCGAGCGACGGAGAGGCGCGGGTTGGTGAGCAAAGTAGCAGCGATTAACGAGGCTGACATAGTTTACGTAATGAAGACGCGTCGGAGAGGCTGTTTATCGCTCAGCAGCTAGGAGTAGCTGTGTGAGTTTGGAGCTGTTACCGAGTCCTTTTTCGTCCGAGTCTCCCTTTTTGAGTTCCTTTCGAAACCCCGAGTGTGCCGTGCGCATTTTGAAGTGTAAAGTTTATTTGGAGTCCCGCGTTTTATAGTGAATTGGTTAAGTGTGTGCTCGACGACGGCATGATGTTCGCGTGTCAGGGGGAAGCGTTCACTGGAAGTTTTGTCAGAAACCGCGCATCTCTGTTAAAGTCTCATAGATCTTTTAAATATTGGCTGGCGCCCATCTTTTATTTGTGTTTGTAAGTTTTAGTTGTAAATAAATTTGTCAATATTTTACTTTACATGATCTGTTGTTATTTCGCGTAAATAAATTTTAAATAACCCGAGGATTGGTTATTCCCCGACAACTCTCCCGTTATAACCTTTCTTCTGAAGACGTTTACAATAGGAAACTTAAAACACTTAAGTTTTACTGTGTTTAATTTTTTAATTGTAAACTTTTTGAGAAAAGATGCTAAAGAATCCTTTGAAAGAAAATGAAGTTTCTCTACGTGACAATTGATTCATTGAAGATTTAATGATTTTTTTTTCTCTCATATGTAATTTTTTTTTAAATATTTGTATACCATAAAATTCTAAAATAGTTTTTTGGAAATAAAAAAAAATAGATAATAAAACTACGCGCAAAGATGTTCAACGTTGTTAACTAAAGGCTGGACTATATTTCACCCTTCTCAATAACCTCTCGTGGACTACCTCGCCTTCACCCAGCATCATAAAAGTCGAGTGTGAACGAACGGAGTCAGCCGTCGAATAATAGTGTGCCCATAAACCCCACACACTGTTACATAATGTTTGAAAAAAACAGTTTAAACAGTTAATTTACAATAGTTTTCAGTTAATGATATACTTATCTTTTGTACAAATATTTTTGATTGGCATCTCTTATTTATATTAACCTTCAATACAAAAAGGGTTACCGTAGAACTGAACCCAAAATCAAAATAATAATAATGATATATTTTATTAATTAATCATATCGTTTGGCTATAGTTAAAATATTTTTTGATTTGTTATAACAAACTTAATCTTAACCGTCGCTTTGGTGTGTATTTTATCCTCCGCATTCACTGTAATTGGAAACTAAAATTTAATAATTAAATCCTAATAATATGAGTCTCATTTTTATAATATATTTATATTTATTTTATATTCTTTGTACTTACATGAATTTAATATGTAAATTGTGCATACAAGTCCTTTGGAATTTCTATAGAAAAGTGATTTAAGTCCAAATTATTAGACCAATACAAATTATTAGACAAACGGCGTATGGAGGTCCTGTAGCGATTAAATTTGACATATCAATAAAAGATGACTTCGGAAACAGTTTCCTACAAAGTTGTTAAAACTTCCATTAGAACTTTGTATGTATCCGCCAAGGCATCTTTCCAATAGATCATCTTTTATCAAGTCTTCATAAATTGGTTTGATTTTATAGATAATGACAGATGAAATACCTAGTTTGTGTTTAAACTTATTGAGGCCTTTTCGTGCAGTAGCTCTCAACTAATTTCATCAACTGTCAGATCCTTTAGAGCACAGCTAATTTCAAGGCTTTTGGCAATTGAACGATAACGATAAAAAGAAGTACAGATTGCCTGAGACATATCTTTTACAGAGTGTGGGTAATTCATCTGCATCTCTCTTTTCGTCTCTTCTTCATCTATTGGTAATCCTCTTTCTCTTCTATTGTCTGTGATTAACATTAGGTCTGCTTCTACCTGCAATTGTTCTATTAATTCTTTGCATTATTCCATTTACCTTTCCAGCTTCTCCACTTCCTCTTGCAGTTTTTCTCTCTTCTTTCTTCTTCTATTTTCTTCTCCAATTCTTCTATTCTTTCTCTCATCTCCTATTCTATCTTTTTTAACTCTCGTTCTCCCTTTAATTTTTCTTCCTTCCTTTCTTCTTCCATTCTTTTTCTTATCACTTTCTTTCCCTCACCCTTTAATGCTGGCTTCTTTCCTTTGTCTCCTTCTCACTTTTCTTTTCTATTTTATGCTTTTTAATTTTGATACTTTACGGCTCATTTTATTTTCCGGTTTTATTCTTTCACACTTTTCAACTTCCAGTATATTTCATCTTCCAGTAACGCTATTTCTTTGCCGTTTTCTTTAGTTTTATCTTTTATGCTTTCCTCGATTTTCTTTTCCCCATTAGGTTTTCTGGTGACTCTTTCTCTGTTTTGATGATACACTTTATCTCTTCCGCATATTTTGATTCTCCTAGCTTTCCGTTCCATATCTGCCTCTCTATATTTCTTTCTTTCTCTTCTAATTTCTTCCAAATGCTACCGAATAGGATAGTTCTATATCCATTTATCTCTCCTATTATTCCTTTTATACCATTCAATATTCTTTCTCTGACCATTCTTTTTAGTTTAATGAGTTCTTTCTCTCTCCCCCTCTGTCTTCGTTATGACTCCCTTCGTCTTCCATTCTTTCCTTTTCACTTTCCAGCATTCCATAATTATTTCGTTTTCCATTTCTCTCTATAGTTTTTCTTTATATTTCATTGCCCTTTTCCTGGCGTTAATTGCAATCTTCTCTCTGCGCGTTTCTAGCATCAGAAATTATTATTCTGGAGTCGTTTTTTCTAATCTTAGTGTCCAATTTATATATTTCATCTGAATCCTTTCGAATTCTTTCCATTCTTTCCAACCCCAGATTTCCGTTCTATACATTATTATACTTGACTTTATTGTTTATCCACCTGCAGCCTAAATGAACAAGCAAGTGACTCGTAATCTTTTTGTCCAGAACTTTTTTTCCTTCCTATATATCAAATGATACGAACTGCTACTAAAGGTTGCTACGGCAGCTACAAGCATATGTTTTGGGTGTTCATGTCACATTCCGTCGGTTTATACACCGGAAACATATTCATGTTACCTACCAGACAATAGGTTACCCGCGGTCACCCATCCAAGTAGTGACCACGTCCAGCGGTGCTTAACTCTGATGATTGGCCGAGGTGCAGTTCCGTTAACCCACCATATTTCCGTTAATTTCTTTCTCCTAATCCCGAGGTACTGCCTAAGAATGTCTTTGTTGTTTTCCTTTAATATATAAACTAGGTAACAGAAGTTCTTAACTACTTCTATCTCTTCCATACTTTTTAAACGCATATTTTTTCTTGCTTTCTCCTGCTTTCCTGCAAATCATTATTTTCGTCTTATTCGTATTCAGTTCTAGACCTTTCTTGTTTATATATCTTTTGAATTTCTTTAACTTGTTTTCCAATCCTTCTTTATTTCTTGCTAGTAACACTACTATGTCATCTGCATAAGCCATTATTCTTACCTTCCTCCTCCCTATAATTAAGCCTCCTTGTGTTTTTTTTATTTTTTTTCTAGGTCTGTGAAAGCTATTTTAAAAATCGTTGGGCTTAACGGGAATTTCTGCCTCACTCCTTTTACTATTTCGAAATTGCCTATAATTCTGTTCTGTATCTTTATTCCACATCTTTTGTCTTGTATAAGTATTTCTTTTATTCTTTCTATCATCTTCTTTTCTACTCTATTTTTCTTTGTTGCTTACCATATCTCTTTTTTTTTACACTTGTCAAAAGCACCTTTCGTATTTGCAAAGTAGATAAATATTTTCTCTCCTTTCCTCTTTATGCTCTCTGCTATTATTGATTTTGATATATGAATAGCATCATTTGTTTCTCTTTTTCCTAAACTCTATCTGCGTATCATCTAAAATATTCTTTTCTTTTAAACATTTATCTAATCTTTTCAAAAATTCAGCTTAAATCATCGCCAGTGTCCTTGAGCGTTATCCCTCTATAATTCCTTACCTCTACTTTCTTTCCTTTTTTGAAAATCGGGTTAATTATATCTCTTTCCTATTCTTCCGGTATGCCTTCTCTATTCTAAATTCCATTTATTATCCTTGTAAGCGCGTTCACCAACTCTCTTTACCATATTTCCATACTTCCATATTTCCATCCTGTCCTGCATCTTTCTTCGTTTTTATACTGTGATATAGTATTTGTACGCGAATAATCTAATGAAAGTTATTCTACGCGGTCCCGTACTATATACAAAGAATTTATATTAAAAACGTTCTCACAACTTTACGATATTTGGCTCTACTACTAAATCTACTAAAAGAAATTAAGGACTTCTCGTTCGTTTGCCGTAGAACACCTCGCTGGATCACTACTTACACTTTCACGAACCGAACCACAGCTGAAAATAAAGGGGAAAAGGTCACAAAATAATAATGCCGAATTTACAACAACAATAAAAACAACACTATATTCTTTAAACCCCCAACCCACAACTTCTATACAACAATGTTAATAACTAAACGAAAATCCAACTATCGGAAACACAACTGATGGATCCGCTATGACGATTATAAGTAGACTTCTTCTCTCTTGCGCGCTCTCTCGTTCTGCTGTGCTACACCTGCGCCATCTATAATATTCTGTATAAATATCTGCCATCAGAACTCTTAGTTCATAATTTCTGACACCATCATAAGAAGCAACAGAAATTCTCAAAATACTGTAAGAATTGCATTCATAAATTATTCGGCAGTGGAAACGCGGCAGAATTAGTAAATTACGCTGAGCGTCCCACTGAGCTCAGGCTCTGTAGAGAGAGAGAGACATCTTGAGTAGTGCGCTCTCTCTCTCTCTGCTGTGCGCTTCCACTCTCGCGCCGCCTGAGGTCACAGCGCGCGCTTGAGCAGTTCGCTGCAGCTCAGTTGTCACTGAGCCGCTGGCTAGCGCTCTTCCCTCTCTCTTGCTCTCGATTATATCTTCTTTCTTTTTCTCATGCTGGCTCCACGGTTTCGTTGCTCCCATCTCGTGCTCTCTCTCTCCCAGGAGACGATGCGCGCGCCGTCTCTTTGCGCTCGCGGACCCTTAACACACGCGCGTACCCGGGAGTGAGTTATATGTGTATTCTATTTTTTGTATAACCAAACTCTTTTCTTCAATCAGAGCTTCCTTCTTATTTATCTTTTTATTTTCACTTTTTTCCACATATTTTCCTTTAAAATGTTTTTTGAAGTATTCTAGTCACTCTCTGTCTGTAATTTTTTCATCTGTTTGATCTCTTTTTTCCTTTTTTTATTTATGAAGTTCAAAAACTTCTTTCCTGATGTATCCTTTTTAGCATCTTCTACTTCTTCTACCTTTTTTTCTTTTATTTCCTTTGAATTATATTCCTATATTCTCCTTCATCCTCATCTGTTACCATTTATACCAATGTGATACCCGTTTTCTTTTAATCATTCTATCAAGTTTTCCCTTTTTCATTTAGCGTGTTGTCTTTAGATTTTCTGAGAATTTTTCTTTCTGTTTCCAAATTTTGCATTGCACCTTCCTTTTCTGTACTTGCATTTCAATCTTCTCCTATTATTATTCTCTCATCTAATTTGTCTCCTATCCTTTCTTCTGTATATTCTAGATTCTTCTTTTTATGCTTTTTCGTATAAACTTTATTACCATCAGCAATCGATCAATCTTGTTCATCATATTTTTCTTTATTTCCAAGTTTAAAACTTCTTGGTTTTTGTGCTCTTTCCAATTCGTTTCATTCAGGTTTAGATTTTTTATGTAGGCCATTACTATCGCTCCTTATACTCTTCTATTCTTCTTCTTTAAAAATTACTCAATAAAGTTTATTATTATCATTATATTAAATAATACTTGTTTAATGCACTTTACACCTTAAAAAACACATCGTGCTAAGTTGACAGCTGGAAGAGTCAAACGAGCAAGAATCAGCCAAGGAGGGAGAAAACGCGCCTAAGCATGCCAGTGTAGGAGAGAGATAAGAGCTCAGCCACAGCAGACGACGCGTGCGCTGTGAGAAAGACCGAAAGATTGAGAAGATATACGAAGAAAGTGTTAAACAAAGACTGAGTTTAAATAAAAAAGTGCGATGAGCGGAGATGTGATATAATGTGTAATAAATATAAATAAATATTATTATAAGTACAGCGTCAGTGAGTGCGAGTATTATGTAGTAAATGTTTATGTGTGTGTGTGAGAGAGAGAGAGAGAGAGAGAATGAATGAGAGGGGAAAAACTTGTGTGTGGGCGCGCGCGCGCGCGTTTGTGTGTGTCTGTGTGTGTGTGTGTGTGTGTGTAATCTTAACAGGTATAGTCGGATGAGAGGGGATCAAGCCGAGGTTCTCATTTGGTAGATGCGAGTTTCGTCGCGGACACGTGACGTTGTGAAGAGAGTAGTGTGAGGTGCGAGCGAGTGAGGATGTGTATGAAAAAGTTGCATGAGAGGGTTGTGCGAGTTCTCAACACGATTTCTAGTCGAGCCGCATTATTATGTAGTCTAGGGGAAGTGAGAGTGAGAAGAGCGATCAACGTTGAGACGTTAGGACAGCACGACGTAGAGGGTACGGCGATAAGGTCCGAGCCTAGGTTGACGATGGACGCTGTCTCTCCGAGGCAAGAAAAGCTTGAATAATAATATTTTTTTACATTATTCAAGTTTTTCTCGTAATGGTATTGTAATATAAACTTGAAACTTTGTAAAATGGTAGATAATTACATAACGGAGGGCAACTAT
>UELX01005950.1:0-12113 GCA_900480035.1 Eupelmus urozonus | reverse complement strand
GTTTCTATGCAAGCATAGAAAATATAGCCAAGTGGCGTCTTCCCCGAGCTGGCGTCTTCCCCCGGTTTACCTTATATTTATATTTTTTTATTTACTTTCACGATATTTATAAATATATTTTTAATCTTCGTTCTCAACTTGTCTTTTCTACCTAGTTCATGATTAATTTCTAAGAAGTCTTTTAACTATACTACATTTTTTTATAATCAACCTATCGCGTGTTTGTTGCGTTAAAGAACTATCACTTCATTTCCGCTTTTTTAACCCAGAAAAAGCAAAAATCGATACATGCGCAATATTTACACGTAGCCTCTTAGTTTCATTAATAATAACCAACGATAGAAGAATCAATGTATTTATTGTTAATTTAACACTTATATTTTACTGTAACAACTATATAATAAAATAAGCGAAACAGAATTTACCAATTTTGAAATCTCCTAATGCCATCAAAAGAAAACGCTCACAACAGCAAATAAACGAGAGCATAAATAAAGTAAACGATCGCGCGAAAAGCCGCGTACAAAAAGCAAAAGAAAAGCCGGAGCAAAAACTCGCGCCTGCTGCTTCTCCTGTAATTTACGATTCCAGCGCGCGGTTACACGTAATAAAGGCATTCGCCTCTGAAATCAGGCTTGTAATCTCAGTGACATGATCGCGAACGAGCCAATAAAACAAGCCCAATCATCGGCTACTCGCACTTGCAAATTCCCTCAAGAAGCGCGCATGCAAATCCACTTTTCCCGGGGGCCACTTCCACCTTGCCTCCGACGATCCCTGAACTAAAACAGAGAAATAAAACTAAAATAAAAAAAGAAAACGTGGCTGCTCAGCCGCAGCCGGGTCCTCCACAATACCAGCGCGCCGCTAATTGCGCGAGCGCTCGGGCCGTAAAATCGGCCCGACGCGCACTAAAACGTGATTACCTCTTCCTGTTATTTTCACTTTGTCATTAAATGACTCCGGTGCGCGCGTGCGCTTCCCATTCGAAAAACTTAACGTGCGTGCACGGCCACGGATGGATCGAGACGACGCGCGCCTCCGATGTTTATCGAAATGATTTTGTTTTAAAGGGCTCGCTGAGCACGCCGCCGGCAATTACCCAGTCTAAAACGAGCGAATTTTACGGTTTCCTTTTTACGCGAAACGAGCGGAGAGGCTAGCTTTGTCGACTGACAGCCGTAACGGGGGATACACGGCGTTGCCGGCTTTTCAATTGGCCGTATGACTGCCGATGACAGAAGCGCGATGAGCGATCTATTCACGCTCTCCGCTGCTCATTTCTGCCTGATTTTAATGTTGGCATGGTTTTACGCTTTGTCCGCCGCTCGTTTCCGCCCTGGCTTTATGTTGCCCCGGCATTGTTCGAAATCACTTACCTGCGAAAGCCATCGTTAATTTGAAAATCTACGACCCGCACGCCAGCTCATTGAATTAAGTAAGCTGATTACAGCTACGCCTGTATGTTTAACCAGTACTAACGAAACTCTTTATCATTCATCATTATACTATTCCAGGCCGCCTTTCCATAAACAAATCGCTGCTTACAACCTCAGGCTCGCTCCGAGCGCCAACATTCCCCGGATTTCCGTGCGCAAGCTCGCAAGCTCCTCGGCGCTTAATCTCCGCTTTCTCCCTTTCCCTGCCATTTCGCTCTCGCGCGTTTTATCCTCCCTGAAAAATATTCCACGACATAGCCGCGGAGCGAAGCAATCCGTTAGTCGCGCGCGAACTTTTGCATGATTAACGAGAGACGCTCGAGACGACGACGAGGACGACTCTCTCCCTCCCGTTATATGCACGTCGCGTGCATCTTCTTTTTTTTTGCGCGCGCGCGAGCCCACTATTTTTATGCGCACGCGCGCGTCTGCTCGGCCCTTAGGCGCTCTCCTGCGCTTTACGACCCTGCTCATTTATTTTCCCCCCGGTTCTCTCTCTCTCTCTCTCTCGGCTGGGGCTCAAAGAGTCGCGATAAAAATACGTTATTGACAGTGGCGATACGCGCGAGCTCGCGATTTTTCACGCGGGTCACCGCGACGCGGGGGCGTGGGGATTTCTTTTTGCGAGGGCTCGATTTAAAGAACGCTCGGAGACGTTTTGACGGGCGATGTTAAAAATGGCCCGCATTATCATACCCGTTGCGACAACTGGAGAGAGTTATCACTTTATTATACAATTATTAAATTTCAATTGAATGGACAGGTTTTAAGTTGCTCCATTCCCGCTGCCGGGTAGGCCGACTGACATTAATAAATTATTTTTAAGGGCTTGTACGCCGGAAAGTTTTACTTGTGAATCGTTCGTTCCGTATTTAATAATTCGCGTTCGAGTTATCCTTTCGAAGTTTATTCTAACTATTTGTTACATATTCATCGAAAAGCAAAAGTCATTATTAAGTCAATTCAAAACATAAACGCCAACTCTAAAACCAACCGCAAAAACATACTTTTCACCCAGCAGCATCACACACCCCAAGTCCGCCAAATATCCTCCCCATGATCCTCATCAGCGTCCTCTCTCCGCGCACCCTCGTCCGCAAGCTCCCTCCTCTCGAAAGCTCGATCCCTCGGGCCGCCGTCGCGAAATATCGATTCGCCGCCCCGTCTACGCGCTCATCAGCCGGCGCGTTAGGTATATACACGCACGGAGAAAGGAGAGCGCGCGAGCTGCGTGAAAACATCGCACCGAGAAGAAGCTCTCTCGGCTTGCGGGCGAATATTCATCGGATGATAATTAACGACGAAAGTTGTGCAAACATCGCCGCGGCGCGAGCGGTCGAGGAACCCTGCGACGTGATGACGCGCGCGAGCCAAGATGACTCAGACTGAGCCTGCGGCGATGTGCGCTGAGTGTGTGTGTGTGTGTGTGTGTTGGTTTGGGTGTGTGGGTGAGAGCGGCGGCTTGGCGGAGATTTGTTAACGAGAGTTTGTGGTTGAATTAGGAGATTGGAGGGAGAATGAAATTTAGAGCTGGTGGAGGGCTTTTGGTGCAAAGCTGATGTAAAGTTCGTATGTAACGTTTACAGCGATGCGTGTTTTGGAAAAAGAGGAAATTCAGAAATTAAATTTTTGTTGAGCATTTGAATATGTCATTTTTATTTCAACTTCAAAACTGCAAGAAAAATAAATGAAGAAAAGAAAAGAAGAGTGACAAAAATAGATTTTTGAATTACAAGTGTACACGTTTCTGAAAAACACTCGGTTTGTCAATGACTGACTATATGAGAGTGTTCACGGATGCTCTCACATGCACCGGCTCGACGAGTCTTTTTTTGCTTGTGTTCGTTCCCCTTTAGCGCATTTCGTTTTTCTTTTCTGTTTTCATCCTCTTTCTTTTTTTTTTAACGTACGTCCGCCTTTCTTATTATACACCTTTGTTTTTCCATCGTTCTTTGTAGCGAGTTATCCGTTATTTTCCTTTATTCCGCATGCATAAAGGATAATAAATTTTGTAAGAATTAACGTATGCGCTAAGAGCGCTGTTTGTATAATAACACGTCGGGTCGTAGACATCGCGCGGCACGCTAATTTAACAAGCTTTCGTTCGTTCCCGTCTTATTGCGGCGAGATAAAGAAACGCTAAACTGTATATATAAATCGAGATTTATCGCGAAAACCGTATGCTTTAAATATGTTATATCGGATGTAAGAGGTCCGCTTTAAAGTGTAAAACAGGTACGATTAACTTTTGCTTTTTTTTATTTCTATCATACAAAATAACGTGCACTTTTATAAAAGAGCAATCAAATTTTATGGAACTATGTTGTGGAAGTGTAATAAGTATGCTAAAATGAAGAATATTTCATATTTAAAAATACTTTATAACCGCAATTTTTATAGTCACATTATTTCCATTGAAGTCAAAATTTAAAGTGTTATAAATTTCTTTTTTCATCAAACAACAGCATTGCTTTTACTAAACAAGACATAAAAAGCTGCTGACATAAAATTTTCATGAAATCTGAAATGTATGCATAATTAAACTTTGCTTGATCATTTTTAAACTCTGTTTACATGATAAAATTGCAAATAAAATTATGATTAAATGCAGCTGAATATTCATTTCTGAATTTACAGTAAAAAAATAAATAGAAAATTTTTGAAATACACGTACCCATAAACTCTACTAGGTTACGATAAATTTTGAACTAGTTTTTACGCAAACCCATAAATCGATAAGTATACTGCAAGCCGTTAATGTCAGAACTGATAAAATTTATTGCATTTAGAGCTTCATTTAGCACTGCACTTAATAATCGTTACTACGTTAAACTATAAATTATTTTTTTACATCTACGTTTCTATTAATTATTTTTAAAGAAAATCAACTTATCAAACAGCCAACTTGCATTCGTAATCATTACCACTTCCACTAACTGCTTGTAAAACCATTTAAAAGCATTGCTTTCCCGAAGTAAGCTCGTTAATAACGTTCTCTCAAAAAAAAAAAATCCTTAAACTACACTCGCATTTACTACAATAAATCATCGACATCCAAACCCTACATCCACCCACACAACTAAAATCCTCAAAGTTCACAAGAGAAACCAACAAACGACTCATCGAACCTCCAAACAAACCTCACCATCTTCCCCTCCACCTCCTCTAAAAGGCCTACTTAGACTTTTCACTTATCGTCCTCGGCAATCCCGGCTAATTTTCTTTTTCCTCCCACCAGCTCTCGCCAAAGCAAAAACACCAGTCCCCCTCCTGTGTTATAGACCTCGCACGTTCGCGAGTTTTATTGTGCATCTCCTTCTTTTTTTTCTTCATCATCGCGGCGCGAGCGCAATTTACGAGAGACGCGTATTACGAGCGGCGCGGCTGGACGTCGAACCCGGAGAGGGGTTGGTCGACCTGTGCTCTCGGGAATGCATTACGTGGCCTCGTCGCCGGGAATACGTGTTTTCTCTCTCTCTCTCTCGGGCGCGCTCGCGCGGCGGAACACCCGGGAGAAACGAGATACGAGCGTTTCTTTACTCCGCGCTCCTATCAAACACCTCGGGATGCGTTTAAAATGTTTGAGTGGAGGAGGAACTGAGGATGCCATTAATGTCGCGACGGCTCTGATTGTTTTTCTTTTAGTTTAAGCGGGATTGAACATTCTTGTTAGATAAGTGCGGATGGGGGGTTCGTAGAGCACGTGTTGGTTAATGCGCGCTTAGCTAGTTGTACGTGTGGTTTTGTAGCAATCGTGTAAAGATAGGTAATGTTTGTTTGTTTTTTTTTTATAACTGGTTTATTTTAAAAAGAATAATGATTGGGTTAATGAATTATTTATTAGTGATTTTGCAGTCGATTATTTAAGTGTTTACCATGAAGCACGTATTAAAATACCAATTGTTACAAACAATTCAATCAAACATACATTTAAATTTATTCATTTATTTTATTATATTTATAATCTTGCTCATTTGTAATTGGAGGTTGCAGTCTTTATAAATATTTAATTTTTTTAACATAGATGTAATTAAAAAAAATGTTAAAACTGTTTTTAATGTTTTTTATTATAAAGGCAAATCAAGTCTTGATAGTGTTATTAAGTTAATATTCCATTAAATATACTAAAAGCATCAAGTCCAAAAAATATTCTGGAGTATGATAAAGTATTGTAAATTCGACAAGCATTCTCAACATATAATAAACCATGAGTCGATCCCTCATCCCAAGCCAAAGAAAAAAAAACATATTTCAAGCTTGATAGAGTTATTAGTAATACAGATTTTTTACTTTTACGATACTAATACGAAATTTCTGATTACAGGATAACGACGCCCTCTAGTAGTCAATTTAGAAAAACACATGAATACTCATAAATTTTTTTTATCCGTAATTCAGAGTAATCAATTCAATTGTCTAATAAAGTATGTTAAATAAATAAATAAATTTATTAAATAAAATCTTTGTTTATACTCTTAATATTACTTGTTCATGCAAAATATTTTTCTGTATTGATATTGAGATTTATTATCTTATCTGTCTTATGAATATGAGATATCAATTATATTATGTTTTTAAAAGAATTATTTAGTTAGTGAGTGACGACCCTCGTTAAAGTCTTTGTTTATAAAACTGGCAAGGTTTTCTCGAAACAGGCAGTGATTCACTTTTAAATGGACAACTTGCAGGAACTACCACATAAATTACTTTTTATTTTTAAGTCACATAAAAGACTTGAATTATTCCAAAATTAGTATTGCGATATTTTTAACAAAATAAAGTACGCTGAAAGTTTTAATTTCCATGTCACTTAACATCTGAGTTATCCACATGTGGAACTCATGATTTTCTTTATCGTTTTAATACATTCGGGGAAATGCTCAAATTAAGAAGCTATTTTAATAACTCTTCGATCTAAATAAGGAAAATATACCGTTAACAAAAGATAGTGAGTAATAAAATCTTATAAATAAATTAGTTGTGTAGGTATTATTGACTTATAAAAGACATTTTCATTTAATTTATAAACAAAAACTTTTAAATTAAACAATTCCCAAATAAAAAATGAATAGAAAACAAATAATTAAGTCTCCTGATTGATTCACAGCGCATGATAATTCATTGCTCGAATCAGCGAGCCAGCAATCCCGCAGCTCCCGCGTCTTCGCGGAAACGAAAAACCGGCAAGAAATGCAAAAGAATCTTTTAATGTCCCATGCGTCTTTCCGATTTTACAGCGCGCTCCTTGAAGAAAAAAAAAACGACTATAGCTCGCCTCCTCCAGCAACAAATCCGGCATAGCATCTAGCATAGGAATCCCGTTCGTCCGGCGGCGGGTAAATAAAAGATCGGTCGAAAGCTCGCGACGGCGCGGAGTTCGTTAATCGTTGAGGCAGAGAGACAGAGAGAGAGCTTAGGCTCTCTCTCTGCGAAGAATCAATCGACAGATAAGGCGTCGCTCGTCGCCGATAAATTGCTGAAGAAATAATCGACTTTAATGGGCGAAGCAGCGAATGTGCTCGTGACTCGAACACAGCGCGAATCTCTCCCTTACTCTTCCACATGCCGGAAGCGCGCTCGTCACTTTTAGCAGCTTTCCGTGCGGCCTGTCTGCCCTTCTCGCCGTCTCTCGAGCGCCGAGCTCTCTAACGTTATTTGCGCACAGTGAGATATCATTTTTTTTTAATTGATATTTTTTCTGGCCGATCGTGGATGCCGAGGAAGGAGTAAGGTTATCCGTATATGTTATGAGTTTAGAGATGTTTAATTGTAATTGCGAGTTATTTATAGTATAATTATTTTGAAAGAATTTTGGTTTATAGCTTGATGTAAATGCATTTTAATCATTTTCAAATGAGTGTGTATCATTTTTATTATTCTAAAAAACTTTAAAGCTCGTAATTGACAAGAAAGTCCTGAATACTAAATTAAAATTGGTTATTACGGATGAGAGTATCAAGTACTGAATAAATCTCAAAGTATTTTTTGCTATCTCGATCCATTATATGAGAAAATATTTATAAGCTATTTTTAAGCAATTTTTTCAGTCACTCATAATTCGAAAACGAATCTTATTTTGAGGTTGTATTAATTTTTTAAAAGTCTTTAGGTGATAATGTTGATATTAAATATCAATACATATACATTTGCAACAGATATATTTACTGATTTTCGTATAAAAAATTGTTTTTAAAGTTGCAAAGTTGAGCAATTTTTTATTAAATAATAATGTACAATGGAAAACAATATTTTATTACGCTTTTTTTGCATTAATTTTACTGTTATTTAATCTGATACAGTTTTTCTCACAATCCATAATATTTCGACCTAAAAATAAAACAATATTACTCTTTTACTGCTGAAGGTTAAAGGGTTTTTAATAGCTTACCTTGAAATAGGTATTTTTTCGTTTTAACGAGTCATATTTTTTAGCGTTTCATAATACAGACTGCGAGTACACTGGCTCACTTATGCTAAATAAATTATTTTCTAGAAAAGTGTTTGTAGAACTCGTAAAAGTAAAAGTAACGAATTCTAAAATATACTGTAACTTTTATGAGTTTTTTTCGAATAAGATTTTACGTCTGAAGAATAAATTAGTTGATAGTCAAGTTTACGTTTAGCATACACACTAATAAAAATGCAGGTCAGCCAAGTTATTTTAATCTACTAAAGCAGAGAGTAAGTAATTGAAATGTTGACGGCAATTTTGTTGCTTCATTATCGCTAGTTTATGGTATTCGACTGCATATTTTCCTTCTCATGCAGAACATGTATTGCTAATAATAACCATTCGCGCATAATTCAGAATAACTTTGTAACTCCTGAGAATTTATTATTCATAATTTCAAAAACTTTTTTAAAACAAACATCGCAAGCGCGTAATTGCTCAATTACCTCCAGGCCCAATGCGAAAGTAAATCTTATTAAAACGACAAACCACTAATTATAAGTCATCAAAAAGCAAACAAACCCATTCCGCAAAACGCGGCCTCCCAAAAATAAGCCAAAACCGGTAAAGCGGCAAAATATCAGCCTCCGCGCGGGCGAATAAAAGCATCGCGCGGCTAATTAGCAATCAAGTCATGCGCCGATTAAATTAAATCAGAACCGCCTCTAAGCCATCGCTCTTGCCACTTCTTTCTCAGCCCCACCTCCATCGGCCAAAAAATAAAAAAAAAACAGAAAAAAGACAAACTCGTGCGCGCGCGCTCGCGAAAGAGGCCCGCTATGTTTACGCAAATGATCGGCGCAAACTCATAAATATAACCGGACAATTAACACGTTGCACGCGAGAGCAAACGTCCGCGCTGCGATGCAGCGGACTAATGCACGCGCGCGAGAGCCGCGGCCATACTTAGCAAGTCTGACACTGACACTGACGTGACTCATCAGCTCTCTCTCTCTCTCTTTCTCTTTCTTTTATTGCGCGAGCGAGCGCACTTCGCAGAAGAGAAGACGGCGAAGGAAAAAAGGAGAGGAGAGAGATAGAGAGAGAGAGACGGATGGTAACGAGAAAAGCAAAATAGACGGATAGGTGCGCTAGGGGCTTTTCTAGCTTTCTCTGTCTCTCTTACTCTCTGGAGACGTCTTTCGTTTAGTTGCTCGCGGGCTCGATGGTTTTCAAGGGTGTTTGCAAGTTGTCCGAGGAGATACGTTGAAATTTACGGCGCTGCGTGGAATGCTACTTCGGAGAATGTTTAAATCAATTACGAGACTTTTGTTATGAAGCCGTTGAAAAGTTTGCTTTATTAACCTTTTGCTTTGGAGAGTATATATAAGTATTTTATATGTTTCATTGTTTAGTTATTTCTAGGAATGAAATAACGACTCCGAGCGGGGCTTCTGTATTAACTGCTAGATAATTCACGAGCGAGTTAAAAAGAAAATTCATTTCAACTGGCTGGAGCTCTGGTAGTCGCGAGTTAATTTTTGTTACTGCGGGGCCGTTCCATAAACTTGGACAAATTTCCCCGTCATCAACTCGGAACGATCTTGTTCTTAATGCGCGCGCATCCTTTTTATTGAAGCGCTTGATACTCGGAACCCAAAGTTTACGCTGTTAAGCGCATACCTTTCTAGACGTTCCTCAGCGTCTCGCGCTATAAAAGCCGATCAAGCCGAGAGGGCAATAGTCGGATGTAAAATAACTCCCTCGAAAGTGGCATTACAAATAAAATCACGAGTGTGATTCTCTTTCTCTCTCTCTTGCCTTTTTTTTTTATTATCGACCATCAATTTTGGTTTACGAACGTTTTTATCATCGACTACTTCAAAAGTTTCTCGTCCGCCGACTTTGAATCCCATTCGAAACGATAAAAAGCCCATCCAGCCAAGAGAGCGCCGCGTTTCAATGGAATCCCGCGCATTTTCAGAAAATCACTTTTTTGATATAAACAGCGTGTTTCGCTGATTTAACAAGTTCAAAAAAAGAGCCGATTGCCGCGCTCGCGAGCGCGAGCTTGAAATGCTGGAGGCTCGGAAACGAGAAGAATATACAGCGTCGAGCGAAAAACGCGTATTTTAGCGCAATTTACTAGAGGACGGGTTTTTTTTTTGTTGCCTCCTGCCTGCTCATCAGTTAAACAGCTGCGAGCTTCTGTTTTACTAAAAACTGGTTTGTCGGTAAAAACGTAATTTTAGATCGTTTTACTCTTATCGAGCGTAATTGCTAGCTATATGTTGCGAAAAATGGAAAGTTTTTGCGTAAACAAGCAAATACCTGGAAATTTATTAATAAACATTAAATAAGCATACCTTGAGAGATATCTCAAAGAAACTAATAAAATAAAAGAATTATAATTCAAAAACAAACCAAGCTCATTACTAATTCCACAATAAACCAAACCAAACTATCCTCCTTAACGTCCAACGCAAAAATCCCAGCATCCTCCTCACCTCCAGCCTCCCACAGCCCGGCAAGCCGCACTTCAATTATCATTCCTCGACCAATCGACTCGTTTTTCCAAGGCGTCAGTCTTACCCACCTCTAAAACCCCCTCTCCCAAGCCTAACGAAGCCAATTTGCACCTCGCTTCAGCCAAGGCCCCGAGGAAATTTCCACACCTCCGCATATAACGCGAAATGTTCAAAGTCTCCTCCAATCGATCCACCGGCTACTCAGCAAACCCGCACGCGCCGAGCTTGTTTGGAAGCGCATGTGTGTGTGTGTGTGCCTTTCGATAGCCCTTGCGCCGAGAGATTTCGGCGGAGGCCAGACGTGCGCGGTCCTAAAAATATGCATACGACGAGACGAACGTTCGTTACGGATGACGAGCCGGAAAGGGCCGTCTACTTTGGAGCGAGAGCGTGCGGCATTGAGAGCAGAAAAGACGCCGCGCGTGCTGGCTTCTTTATTTATCGGTTCCCCCTTTTTTTCAGCGCCGGCGGAACAGTTGGCGACGTCGTTTGCGGATGCTTTAAAGGGCGCGCGCCCGCGCCAGCCTTTTTTCGGCTTTGCCCGCGCGCTAATGAGCTTTGCTCGGCGGGAGCTTGCGATCGCGTTGGTAAAAATATTGCGAACGGAGCGCTGGATGCTGGGACGAGAAAAAATAGCGGTGAGGATTGGCTTTGACGAAATGAAGCGATTTGTTTTGAAGAAAATTTTGAAGCTGGTGTGCTGCGAGTTGAGTCTTTGGATGAGGACGACGTTTGAGTGCAAGGGAATTGTTTAATTAGAATGGGTTTTTGTTTCTGTGAGTGTAATTTTAATTTATTAGTATTTGCGAATTGGGAAAATGCTTTACTTATTTTATCACAATATTTATCGAACTATTAAAAACAGGGATTGATTAGGGTCTTCTCCTATGCAAACATAAGAAGATTTAGTTAGGACGTTCCATCAGTCAATGTGTTTACGTAGGACTAAAGTGACTCTCCATCAATATACAGAAACGAAAACACAGCGGATGATCTAATTTTTACAGAAAATGCATTCTCCAACATTTAGCAAAAGAGTTTACTACACCAATACAAACTTTTACTATATTCTCAAAAAAGAAAAAGTATAAAAACCAAGTTATAACGTATCGATATCATAATAAAAAAAAAAGAAGAAAGAGCATTCAATCCTCATCCCCGCAACTCCATTTATCGCGCTTATTATTTACAGAACATAAAACCCCAGATACTTCAGCTGAGAAATTAGGCTCGCGTCGATTTGCGATTGCCATTTCTCGGCGGGCGCGCGCGCGCGCTCGCTCAAGCCAAACAAGAGCAAAAAAGGCGCTCCTTCGCTTTTTGCTCGCCCCTACATTAAGCCTCTCTTTCTGCGCTCGGCAAGAAAAATATTCAATTTCAGCGATTCTCGGGGCGGCGCGCGCGCAGAGAGCGCCTCAAGGCCGCAATGAAAAAAAGCCACTAATTTACGTGCTCGCCGAGTCGAGAAGCAGCCGGATTCATCGATCAAAACCTCCCGCGTGTATTTTTCCTCTTCGCGGTTCGCGCTCGCGAGAGAGAGTCCCGGATTATAATTGACGGCTCGTGGATGGATCGCAAAGAGAGCGCAAATGGAGCGCCGCGCCAAGGGAGCGAAGGATTCCTTAGCCGCGACTTTATAAAAGTCAGCCAGGGGAGGGCAGAAGCGCTTCGACGAATCTCCTGCCGATCTGATTGATTGGTTTTCGGTATTACGCGCGCCGAGCTGTGGCCGTTAAGTGGCGGTGGAGGTAAGAG
>UELX01005949.1:0-12113 GCA_900480035.1 Eupelmus urozonus | reverse complement strand
GGATACTTTTTTTTTGAGGGGAGGGGGGGGGAGATGTTTATGATCGACGGTGTCCTGTAGTGATGGTGGGGTGAGGCGTTTATTGTAGAGGGAAATTGCGAATTTGGGGGGTGAACGTTCGTTTTTAATTTTGATGCGTTTTTCGCTTAGTGTTTATTGCGGTTTTTGGCAATTTCATAACTGATTGTTTGTATGTTTAAAAAATTGCATACAAGATAGGATGTTTCATTAATTCAAAGTATTTTTAATGAAATTTCTCTGTCGTAAGTAAAGACAGCATTAATTGTAAATTTTAGTTTGCCAAAGTTAGTAAAAAAATAATATTAATAATTAAATACAAAGAATAGAAATTAAGGACTTAAACTATACATTATACAACTTAATTAATTATATTATTAAACTCATTAGAAAATAAGAAATCAACATTAAAAGAAAAAACAAAAAAGCTGCAAGCACCCACCCCTAGCAAATCCACGTTTACACGCGCGGATTAATCAATTACTCGGATGTTTATTAACCTCATAGAGCCCATTACAGTTTCATAAAGAGCAAAAGAGCGTGGCAGTGCGGGAAAACAGAAGCCGCTCGGGTGCATGCGCGCGCGCGCGAGAGCGTGAATTAACGTCCTTGAAAAACGATTAAACGTCGCCTTTCGCGATATAGAGGCCCAACTAAGTCAACACGTCGCGCAGGACGAAAAAGAAGGCGAAGAGGATCGAAAGAGAGAGAGAGAGAGAGAGAGAGAGAGCTCTCGCTGTGGGAAATTAACTTTTCGAGATCGATCGTAAAGCAAAGCGTCGCTCGTAAAATTCTTGCAGAGGCCGGAGTCAGTGGCTCTCTCTCTCTCTCTCTCTCTCTCTCTCTCTCTCTCTCTCTCTCTCGTTCTCTCTCCGTCTTTCCCTTCTGAGCAACGTGATTTTTAGGCTCTTAACCTGCCGGTCGTATATGCTGTAGAGAGACGCACGTGACGAAACGTCTTTTTAGCTTCTTTTATAGGCGCTCCCTAAAGGGCTGTTCACACTGTCGGGTCTTACCAGACCGAGGAAAAAAATTTGCTGAATAATATATAAAATAATAAAAGGTAATAATTCTAATTAAATTTAAGCTAAACAATTTTTTAAAATTATTTATTAATTTATCAAGTATCAATAAACAAAACTGATTAATTTAAGTCTACATTATAATAACTGCTTAATCAATTTGAAAGATAACTCAAAAACAAAAAAAAAAAATAATTTTTCCTACGAAAAAACAAAAAGTTTCAACAGTATAAACCATCATTAGAAATCTTCCCATTACTGCAGTTCTCAACCTCATATTTCTGCGCTTCGTCTAAACCCAAACACCACCGACTCCCAGGAATATAATTAAGTTGTCCCATATTACGGAAACTCGGTAATTGCTTAATAATAATTGAAAAGTCAGTTGCACCGCGCGCCGCTCTTTAAACATAAAACGCGGCCGATTCGAATTTCGCGCGCTCCCTAGCATCGCGTGCGGGATTTGTTTTTTACTAGCAGCCGTTGCTGCTGAATTGGTCACGGTATTTACATACTGGTTTTTGCGACGAGTCTTTTTCGCCGCGCCGATGCCTACTACACACGCGCTGTAATTATAGCCGCGCCGGAGCCGCGGAGGTACGCGCTTTTAATGCGCTTTTAGCGTATTAGGATGTTATTTTCGAGAAATGTTTGCATTTTTGCCCCGACTAAGTTGCGAAAAATGCGGCGCGCGCGGTGCTCCGGTGATTTCAGAAACGGAGTATTAAAATTATTCTGTTACGTTTGCTTTCTAGCGGTATTAATGAAATATATAATTTATAGGCACGGAAAAATGATGTTTGGAAATTAAAATGGTTTTTGCTATTGTGTAAGGAAATTTATAAATGGAAAGAACGGTTTTATGCTTTTCTAAATTATACGTGCTTTTAATTTAGAAATTTAATAAATATTATGTTTGATAAAGTGAAACCAGCGGTTATCATAAAAATTTGAATTTTATAAAATCTAAAATCCTTAAAAAACTGGCAAAGCCACTCTCAAGCCTAGCGACCTTTCAAAGGGCATATTTGACGAAGAGGCTTTTGCGACGCTCTACGTTTGTTGACTGCAGTCAAATACTCGACACTTTGGGCACTTGGTTGCAGCCTGTGTAAAGCGGGCGTATGCAACGTGACAAGCAGTTTTGAGCAAAAAAAAGGATTTTAGAAAATTTATTATTTTTTGTTGGAGATCATTTCAAGGATCCTTGAGTTGCTGCTCACATTTTCGTGTATCATATTTTCGAGCGTTTTTTAAGTTTGAAAGTCTGATGTTGCATTTGAATTATGAAACGTGTAAACTTTCCTGAAGTACCTCCAAGGCGTAAGATTTTTTGATTCTAAAATTTTCACCATAATTTATTTTTGTAAAATAATTGAAAAATACGACATTTAATAGGGTTAAATTTTATTTTTTATTTTTTAGGGTCCAAAATTTTATTTTAGATTTTGAAAAGTTAAATTATAAAATAAAATTTTGAAATGCCGAAAATGGATTAAAAAAGTTTTTTTCATAAGTCTCAGGCAACACTTTAATAATAAGTATTAAAATAAAAAATATTTATAAAATATCACTGAAAAAATAACTTACGATCCTTAGCCTAACCTTTATCAACAAAAAAATCTCTATAAAACTTTACAGCCAAAAACCAGTCGATAACGCCGTCCAAATACTCTATAATATCTCACCCCTCTCCATATCCCTCACTGCCGCAAAATTACCAAGAACTCGTTACTGTTCCAAGCATCTCGCACTTACGCACAAGCCAAAAAGACTCGGCCCGTCGCTGCACCTGGACCCTCTTCCTTCCCCCCTTCCCTTCCTGTAATTTATGCCGCGAGAGCGCAGCGACGGCAAATTGATTATTATTGAAGCCGCGATATCTAGATGCGCCCGTGCGTGTGGGTTTTCGGGCCGGAGATGCAGAACCGGATTATTTATTAGGCCGTCTTCGCGCGGTCGCGTAATTTTTTTCGAGCCGGCCGCCACTGTTGACTGATGAATTTTTTTAGCCAAGCTGGGCTCGAGGTTTATTTGATATTAATTTGAAACTTTTGAGCTTCGGGTGCATGATGCGATCTTAATTTATCGTGTGTACATTAGTAACATTAGCCAATAGCAAAGAAAAATTTAAATAACCAAAATTCCTCATATAATCCCAACGCAAAATTTCCAAAAAAGCCTGTCGAAAAAAATCCGCCTTCTTTTTTCCCATCCGCACGCGCGCGCATCACCGAAAACCCGTTTGCTCATATGCGCGCCCGTCGACAGCCGCTAAGATCGAGAGTGACTTCAATGAGATGGGCTTCCGCAGTTGCTGCGCCGAGCTTTCGCCGTATCCCCCGGCCGTATAATTGATTTTTGGAGCACGCGACGCTATACGTATATACGTATACACTCTCTTCCGTCTTATCTCGGCAACTGTTTTAATTGTCGCTTTTTATTTCTCCCCCTCTCCCCTCCGCTCGCCTTTTCATTCTCTTAAACATAACCGCGCGATCGGGAATAACGGAGCCGCGGCGAGTTATTCGCAGGAGAGAGTTAATACGAAGCGATAAATTCGTCGGCCGAAAATAATTGACGGAAGGTTTTATTGTGAGCCGCGCGCGCGCGGGCGCAGCGTCAAAATGTTTGCCCCGGGTAGGAAGCCGTAAAAAATGATGTTTTATCGCTTCATCGGTGTCATTCTTATATGAACCCCGACAATGCGTAACCGTTACGCGGCGGTCAGCGCCGCTGAAATCTTTATGGTTATGAACGATACGAGAGCCGCTCGTCCCGTGTAAGTGTAAGCGCAGGCCTTTTTGCATTAATTAATTGAATTGCTCGGCCGCGATGCGCGCGTATGAATTTATTATTTCGAGTTATTTTTATGGATACGTCGCGCGAGCAGCGCGCCTGGAGGATACTTAGCGGCGGCGTCGCTGCCGCGGGGAAGGTATTTGTTATTTACATTCGCGATTCAATGCGAGAGCTACAGTGGGGAAAAAAGTTGGCGAGCAATTTTAATCGTGTCTTTACAAGCCGCAAGTAAATAACGAGGTAACAGGTTAATGCGCGAGCGATGAATTGTCTGACCTAGTTCCGGCGTTATCTACTTGTAGCGGTAGGGTTCGACAAAATTTCTTAATTGTTATTGCATCCTGCGTTGTGCAGATTCTTGTTGAGATATTTGTTTGAGTTTTCAGAACGATGTACGCGCCAGTTCAACGTTTGCCGATGAAATAACCATTCACTATGTAAGTCGAAACAATTTTGGTAGAAATTTCACCATTTGAGACTATAAAATTGCTGTTTTTTGGCCTTTTTATATTTTATAAATCATTAGCTTGCTTTAATAAAACACAATAATTTCCACCAAAACAAAACGAACAAAATCTTCACCCAACGACAACAGTAATTGTCATACACTCGCGCCTCTCAAAGAAAGCAAATAAGTCCACGCTCTGGTCTCATGCGCCCTGCCCATTTGAATTTCCGATCGGCCGGAATGAGCGAAACGATATTAATATGTTATGCGCGGCGATTATGTCACGATATTAGTCCTCGGCGCTCTCGACTTTGGGTGTGGTCCGCCTCGCACGCTCGAATTCCACTCAACGCTGCCTTCTTGTATCCCCTTGGCTATAGACAATGCAGGAACTGCGCGTGCCGCTGCTAAATTTGCGCGGCCCTGGCTTGTCTGTTGTTGTGCGGCTGGATTTCGCAAAGCTCGCTTTGTCACGAGCGAGCGCTGAGGGAACTGTAGTTTCGTGCGTCGCGGCACCTGTCTGGGTAGCTTTGAGATCTTGGCTGTCGATCGGCAGTTTTCGTGTTTGATTGTTCGGTTCGAGTGGTTTGTAGCAGGTGAGGAGAGTTGATTGAGTGGTGTTTTGTGTAGGGACGTTGTTGTTGTTTTTTTTGTTACTGAATGTAGCTGTTAGCAGATCACGGTGGGTTTTTAATTGTGAGAATATTTGAATATATTAGAAAAGTTTTGGAATTTAATATTTTTTTGTTGTAATTTTATAGTTTCAGATTTATCGCGTGTTGTAAATACTGTAGGTGTTAATTATGTTATTTTTCTGATGTAATGTTTGCCACGTCAATATAATGGACGTATATTATATAAATATATAATATTGATTGTAAAATAACTCACCGATTAATGTTTTCTTTGCGCAAGTAGCATTAAAATAATGTCACCGTATACGTACCTGAAATAAAAGCATAAACAAAGTCAATAATTTGCATAGAAACGTATTCAATTAAGCATCATTTTATCACCATAACATCATATTATCAAGAAAATCATAGTTTTTCAATTTCTATATCGATTTCTATATTGCATATTCTGATCACATTCACCTCAATAATTAACATATCTTCAGGTAATAATTTTTAAAGATAGTTGTTTGCTCAATTCCTATATAATTAGCATATAATAAGATAGTTCATAAGAATATACGTATTTACATTCATATGAATTTATAACTATTTATTTTTATACATGTATAGCAAAGTAGTTAAATTGACTTTTTTAGACCTTGAATAAAACTGAACACGATTTAACTGGAAATCCGGAAATACACGAGTTTGCCACAAATACACGCTGATAAGAAGCGAGTCATTGTCTGCAAAGTTTCAAAGAATTCCACTGCATAACGGATACGTTACGTTTACAAACTATTTCAGACTCGCTAGAATATTTTATCAGGTCGATTTTGTAAAATATAAAATTCTATACGATAACTGCGCTATCAAAGTTCCAAAAATTTCCAAAGCTAAGAAATAATACTAGAATTTCATATCAACAACTGTTCCAAGGTTACAGCAGCAAACAAAAAGAAAAAATGCACCACAAACGTTATGTTAACGCATTTATCTTAAAATATGTTCAATGCTCAGGTCGCTCGAAAAAAGCGGCAAAAAATCATGAATGCCGCTTAATTATCCGCGCGCCTTATCTAAAATCCGCGAAGCTTTCAAACTTAATCCTCGCGGGCGTTTTTCAGCACAAAGCCGTACGCTCGCGCGCAATTCAATGACCATGTAAAACGAGTATTTTTCAAGCGGCGCAGGATTTTTCCAAACGGCATGTACGTTGAATTTTTCCGAAGCCAACTCGCGTATACGTTCGAGATTTGCCGTTGAGCGCGTTTTTTCCAAAGACGTAATCGCGCCGTGCGCGCGTACACGCCCATGAAAATAAATCGCAGCGCAATCGCTCGCAGTTATCGAGCTCATCTCCGTCTCTTTTTCCGTGCCCCCTCGGGCTGCTTTTCATTGAGGACTTTTCTGTTTACGCGCGTGTATTTACGTTTATTTCTCTGTGTCTTTGTGGTTTCTTCTATGGCTACTCGTTGTTTCTGCGATTGTTTTTAGGAGAGATAAGATAAAAAATTGTTATTTTCTGAGTGTTGTTACCGCTATCATATGCAGGTATTACATGCAGGTATATTTAAATATTGCTAAATAAAACATGTTTTATTAAAAACAAAAATGTAAATCTGTTAATTCAGTATAATACCGGTTAGTATACAGACTATTCGTATAAAAAAGAAATTCACTAATAGTGTTTCTTGAATTTAAAAGTTATTTTTATAAAATTCTTCTAAAAGATTTTTTTAAATAGAAGATGGAAAAAGCCGATAAAAGCGTATTACTACAAATTTAGAAAGATCTAAAAGCCATTTTTGTAAAAGGTTGACGATCAGCGTCTGTCTCGGGATCATAATGTTTGAATGACGAGCCTCTTTAGCATTTTACTATGAGAAAATATCCTCGTAACTTGAGCCGTGTGCGCGCGCAGCGGATATTGTGGGCATTCGAAAAGCTTTTATTTATATTTACAGTATTTCTTTTTGCAGGATCGCTTCACTTAACATTTTTGCCATGTAAAAGCCTCTTGTGCAACGCGCCTCGAGTTTTGTGGATTTTATGTAAGCCCCGCCGTGAGATTTTACATAGAAATGGGCTTATTTTGCCGTGGAACACTTGTATTCATCAATCACATTGTCATAATTTTTAAGCGCGCTTTTCGTACTCGGTTTATTGGCGCATCAATTTTCCGCGCCACACCCACGAAATATGTAAATTTTAATTACGAACGAGGCAGGTAAATTTACAGCAGTTTCCAAAGATCTTCGTAATATTAAAAATTATTGCCAATCGCGGGGAATTAACATTTAATCGGATAAGATTTTTCATTCGCGATGCTTCGAATGATCAATTAATAAGTACGATCAGTTCACAAATTACATAAAGTGTTGTCATGGAATTTAAAATTAAATCCCCAGGTAATATTCTTCGTTAAAGTCAATAACTTTCATGTCACTATATAAGCTAACTTATGTTTCAGCTTAAATGCATATAAACAATGCACACTTAAAACATTAGAAATATCAATAATCTATTCTATCTAATGACAATTCGTATACTACGAAACTAGGTCCGTCGCGAGGGTCCCACAAATGCCGATTTTTCTTGCAAATTGCGAGGAAGAGAATCGCAATGACCGTTACATTATATGTTATGCGCGAGCGGCGCTTAATCGTGAACGCATGCTTTTTTTCTACTGCACTAGTGTACTGTACGCCTGCGGTATAGAAATACTACGGCGACGAAGAAAATTACGAGCCGGTCGGAAAGACCTTAGCCAACTTTTTTCGTTCTTGCTTGTGGTATTACGTCTTCTTTGATTTTTTTCTTTGACTTTTTTTACTTTTTTCTTTCCTTTCTTCTATGATGCACTGTTTATTAATTTGTTTTGTCGATTCTGATGCAAATATTTGTTGCGGAATTTGGTAGTTAATTTGTTTCGTCGATTCTGATGCAAATATTTGTTGCGAAATTTGGTAGTTTTCGACTTTTAATGAGTGGCAATGTCATTGTAAAATTTTGTTTATAATCATATTATTTAAAAAACTATTAAAACATGTCTTTGTATACAAATCATCGAATGATTTTCTATTATAGTGATATATTGTTTCTTTCAACTGTCTGTAGTTTCATTAAAATTTAATATAAGCTAATAAATAAAAGATTTAAAGTACATTTTTTCATAATTTTTAATACTATTTAACAACAGTTTTTCAAAACAACAATAACTCACGAACTTTCAATAACCATTACAATCACTTATAAACTTTAATTTACCCAGACTCCATTAAAATCAATAAACAAAGAATAAAACAAAGTGTAATTACACTGCATAATCTTTAATTACAACCTCTACAGAAAAACGTGTTTTCATTCCGCACGAATCGGCTTTCGTTTGACCGATACCATTCGCCAAAGAAAAACGGCTCGCATATATCGTCAAGTATGTTAATACTATCTTATTCTTGACGCAAAGCCTGACTCACGGCACTGTATGAATAAATCCGCGACAACAAACTCCGAATACATTTATCGAGCCGCTACTCTTTAAATTACATAATACGATGCACGGCGCAGCCATCTTCCTAAGAAGATGGCTGAATTAAGAATTTTTCTAATCCCGGGATGGGCAGAGTTCAGCCGCGGAATACCGCGCGCTGATAAATTCGAAATGATCAATCAGCCGCGTCGTTTCATGAATAACTAATCGCCGTCGTTTTGCCTCCCGCTGCCAATTGCGTAAATCTTTTTTCTCCGGTAGCCACGGTGACATAGGCAGAAAAAAAAGCGCGCCGATCGATGCCTCAGATCGGCGCGGCGAGATAAAGTAATTGAGATTTTATTGGCTGGGTGAAAAGTTGCGAAATCTCGGATGCGTAATTAATTTAGACGCTACTGAAAATTGCATAAACGACAATTTCGCTCTGGCTTTTACGTGAAAACAGCATTCTTAACACGGGTGATAATTAGCGTGTGAATAATGGCTTTTCCATTAATTCCGCGTGATTAAACCTATAAGTATGACAAGCTTCATATACGGAATTTTATAAACGTTGTGCGTAAATAGAACAATAGGCAGACGCACTTTTCAAAGATACCGTGCGAAGGTTAGATAAGTGAATCGCTGTAAAAAGCTATAGGGGGAATGACGGCGAAATATAAATAAGGAAATCTAAATGCATCGTATTTACAGCATCCTCGAAAAAGCGCAAGTTGTGCCAACAATAACCCGTTTTTAGTATTAGGGCGTGTCCGGGACTGGCGTCTGCAATTTTCGAGCGCGAATTACGTAAACTTTTATACGGGCGCATTATAGACGCCGCGCGCATACCGAGAAAGAAACGGCATAGTTAAGTAACATCGTAATTCATATCGCTCGAACGTCGATGTTCTTAATCCCGCGCGGGGACTTGAATTTTTATACTGATTTATTTTTAGGATTTTTATTTAATAATTGACTCGGCGCAGCCGGTAATGTACACGCGTGGCGCGCGTGAATGGGTGGTGTATGTGTCTTGTGTAATGTAATTACTGGATTTAATGTAGGATGAGTCGACGAAATTTTGTAAATAAGCTAGTAGTTTATGGTCGTGGAGGATTACATAGCAGGAGTCGAAGGTAAGTTAAAACTACAAGATGTTATCAATTGAATTCTTTAAAACGCGCCGTTTAGAGGGGGATTGCATGGACTTTTAATGCAACTGTTATGCTACTGCGAGTGTGCTCAGCTTTACAACGTTAAATAACAACGTAAGGTAATTTATGCCTGTAATCTCATACTTTATTAAATAATTTAGCAATAAACGTGATAGTTAAATAAAAACTATTAAAATACGATTGGAAGATAAACGATCGTTTCAATTGTCAAATTAATTATTTATATTTATCCCGGAATCATCATTACTCACTTTCCCTTCGGCGCAAAACCAAACATTTTACCCGCAACTAGCCAATGAACGCTAACACGATCTCGTAGGTGTAGTCCCTCCATTCACTACAACTTCCACAAAAAAGCGTCTACCCAAGTAATTACAATTAAACTCAAAATCATCCGATAACACAACGCTCTAACTTCAAAGAATCGATCATGCACACCTAACAAGCCACAGCGCGCCAATAATTATTATACGCACGATCGACTTTCGCCTTTTGTCTCGGCCGCTGCTCTCTTCCTCTATGATAGTACAGCACTCGTAGTAGTACCGATTCAAGTGTTATATGTTAATTAAGCTCGGGGCGCAGGTTAACAAGGATTGATCGGCCGAGAGTCTGTTTGCTTTGTACATTGTGCGCGGGCGCGCGTTTTCAGCTGGAGGCTTTCTTTGATTTTCGATTGTGCGTTGGTAGTTGAATGAAGGGGAATCGTGAGAGGCTAGAGGATTTCGAATGAAAAATGAAGGATTACGGAGGCGCTTTTGTATTGGGAGCTGTTTCGAGCTGGTATGTGTTCTGGGTAATATGGGAAATTCGATGATTTATTTTTCTAATCGGTTGGATTAAAGATCGATTCTCATGTGTTTTTTCTAGGGCTTCGGTTGGTTGTGTAAGATGATAAATGGTTGCACTGTAGTAAAGTCGAATAATAGAAGGTAGTTGTTGTTTGTTACGTTTATCCTACTTAAAAAGTACACACTTTATATTTTCGCTAATGAAAGATAAGGAAAAAATACTTTCTTGGCAAGAGCATCAAACGTTAAAAGTACATCTCGACCAATACAATTCATTCCATTATCTCACTTACAAATTCGAATGCAAATACCCATCCTTATCTCGAACTTAAAAGTCAGCTTAAACCCTTTTATCAGCCATTTAAAAGTCACCACAAATTCTACCAGAAAATCGATAAACCATGTAGCGAAAAAACCATTACCGCTCCCAAGGCCGATAAATAAAAAAACCTCCCGGCGCAACATCGTCTCGCGAGATAATCATTAACTCCATTAATCGGCCGCTATGCTCGCTTAAAATGATAACGAGCCCCGAAAAATCGAACGACCGCCTCAGACCCGACATCCTCGTAAAGTGGCCAAAAATTAATTCCCCCCTCTGCCCTCCCGGCGCGCGTCCGATTCGAATGGATCCGCGAGAGCTCGGAACTTTATTACGCGCCTCGTTAAGAGTCATACGAGGCCTAATGAAAAAGGCGCTACGAGACTGGGTTTTCTTTGATCGTTGAGCTGGAGAGCGGAACTCGTTAGAGGAGTGCGCGTTTTTTTCTTAATTGACGCGCGCTGATTTTTTTACGGGTGGTGCGGTAAAACGATTACGCGCCGCGGGTTATTTGAATGCGAGGGCAAATGAGGAGGTTAATGTGTTAATTGTTTGAGATGTGTTGGGGGAAGTGTAATTGAGTATAAGTGTTGATGTGAGAAAATTACGATGGTATTAATTATTAATAGATGTTTAAGTTGCCATATTGTTGTCAAAAATGAAAAACTTGCTACGATCAAAATGTTTTTGAAGCAGTACACAGTCGCGTTATTCAAAAATTCCTCTCTACTTATTTACAAATTGACACTGCAACATTAAAATACATCACAAAATTAACGTCCCTTACAAACAACAGCTACAAAAAGGCACATCTCCACATCCACCTGCCGGCCGAAAATTAATATATTCCATTCATAAAACCCTCAGGCCCCAGAAAACTTTCACCTCTCCTTAAACTTACGCATCCTCTTGGCTAATAAACAACGCGTACCCCCCAAAAATAGCCAACCAAGCGAGCGAGCCACGACGCGGTCAGACGAAAACGCAATAAACATCTCGGCCGAAAAGCAGCCGTGTACGAGCGTGATTCAAGAGGCCCGGAAGCGAGGCCCGGCAAAAAATTAAAACAAGCGTATGTACGAGTATTACAGCTCTCGGCGCGCTTACAATGTATGGGATTCAAGCTGGGCCGGTGAATTACGCGCGAAACCACGTCGCCAGTTTCACGCGCGGAAGTGTGTTGGGGAAGGCGTAGGGGTGCGCCGTTTATGGGTGTGTGTGGCGGGTTTTGAGAGAGGAGGATGGGAGTGAGAGAGAAGAGAGGATGGAGCGGAATTTTTTTAAGCTGGGGCTGATCTGGGTGATGTTGGTGGTGGTGGGAGGGTTGTGATTTATGGATTTATTGGGTTGGGAATGTCGATTTTATTTGTTTACTGTAAAAGGGTGCTGATGGTTGGGCTTAACGGGTGCTTATGGCAGTTGCTGGCAGGGAGCGTTTGCTGA
>UELX01005948.1:0-12114 GCA_900480035.1 Eupelmus urozonus | reverse complement strand
AAAACTTCAACTACGATTTTCTCAGGGTTCCCTGTATCTAGAAACTTTCTTTTTTTTTAATCGCTTTAGTTTTTTGCTCTCTATACGATGGTACAGGTTACGTACGTTCAACTATCGGGGCAGTTTTCTTATGTAACCGTGGGCATCCTCCTTTCATAAAATTAATAAATATAAACGTAAATTTCTTGGTTTAAATTTATCATTATTGCTGCCGATGTTAAATATTGTTAATGCATTATGGTATCATCACTGTGACTATCCCTTGTATCAAATTGAAATTAAAATTATTTAATTCTTTATTTTTGAAATGCTTAACTTTTTTAAACAAAAAATGTCAACTCATAAAATTTATATAAGTTATCAATTCAAAAGCTCATTTTACGAAAGAAATGTTGAACTTATAAGAATTAGATAAGCAGTATAAATACTAATAACAACAGTTCTAAACTTTTATTCGGTGTTCTAGATCTGTATTTGTTTATAAAAGGATTTTCAAAAGATTCAACAGTAAGATTTGAAAAAAGTTCAGATAGGTAGACAAGACAACATAGACTTCAGTATTTTAAATCATACAAACTACTATAGTAAATTTAAACAAGTAAAAACTTTAACGAAGTGCTTTATATTTCATTATTACCTACCACACCAAAACAAAGGCCAACTTTATTCAATATCACATTAATCTCCAACACTACAAAACTACAACAAACAAATCATCGCAACAGGCTGCCACAAATAGGCCCAACCTACAACAAATTCGAACGTCGCTCAGGGACACAATCACCTAACGACGATTCAACTTCGCTCTTACATCGCCTTCTCTCCACCTTAAACTTCAAACACTCCCAGCCAACCAGCAAGAGAGGCTCGGGTGTATTAGACTGGCGGCTTCGCTCTCGCCTCGGTCTCATGCATACCAATAAGGCGCGCTCGCTAAGACCGTACGTCGTCCAACTTTAACTTGCCCGAGCTCGCCAGGGCATTATTAAGCCCCGCGCGCGAGAATGTACCCAGCCCAGTAATTAACGCCCCGGCCCATTCATTGAAAGTCTACCTCTCTCCACGGCTATCTATGCGCTTATTGCTTCTCGCCGGCCGAGAGGGATTATACTTTCATTCTGAGCTGTGTGTGCGTTGTCACCCCCTCCCCCCCCTCTCTGTCTATACGGCTGAGGGTAACGTCGTAATAAAGCGCTTTGGACGTTCATTTGCGAGCGAGCGCGAATTTACGCGCGGCGATAAACAATATTGCGCTTGATAGTTTTTCACGACGTGGTACTGACGGCTTTATTTGGAGTTTTTTAGGGTTGGTGGGGGAGGGGAGGGTTGATGATTGCAGTTGGGCGAGGTTATGGCGAGAAAATGTGTATACGAGGGAGATAGGGTTTATGGAGGATTTGAAAAATTCTGGTTTGGTTTGTTTTTGTGATGGGGATTGAGAGAGTTTTACATTTTTAAAGTGATTGAATTTGTAGTTAAAATTGTTTATTGCCAATTTTGCCAAATTTTCAACTTTGCAACTTGTTTTGTTACGAGAAGAAATGATAATAATTTTTTAGACAGTAAAAAACTTTGGTAACTGAAAAGAAATATTAATTTTTTTAAATATAAAAAGTTTTGAAATTTAATTTTTAATTAGTTTTACTGAATTAATATATTACTAAAAATACAATGAAATTTTATAAAAGTACATACAGTAATAAAAGTGCATAATATAAGAAATGCAAGTTAAATTCGTTAAATGAGATAAAAAGAACACGTCTCAATCATCTTACAAAAGCACTTTAATTTCTATAAAAAAAAAGAATCCTTTTAGCATCAATCGACAATATGACATCTGAAAAAGTAAAAATCAGTCTTACTGTAACACATTATTCCTCTACTAACGCAAACACTCATATATTGAACGGCATGAATTCATTTGAGAGTCATAGCATTAAGAAAACCTCTTTTGAAAATAAAAAAAAAACACGATCAATACATATGTACACATCGGCTTTTATGAGAACACTCGATGGCGATTGAAGTTTTCAATTTGAAAGCAGGATGTTCGTAACTAAATCGATCGACATCCGCATGATTGTTCGAGAAGCGCGCAGGAGTATAGATGCCTTTCTCATCCTCGTAAATTTTTGGGAGAATTGATTATGATTGATCGCGACGTAATGGGAGTAAAACCGGCTTCTGTTTATTCCCTGTCATATTGATCAGCTGTTATACGTAAAACAAGGTTATTGATTGTCCATAAATTCAGACTTGAAAGAATGTTGTTAAGAGAATCCACGTGTGTTGTGCATATTAAAACTAGCTTTCAAATATATTTTTATTAAAACATTATACACAGCCACAATAATTTCTATTAAAACATTCGTAGAGACTTTTTTATATTTTACTTATCAATTTTAGAACAGTACCTTTTGTAGTAAAGAAAAATAATACAAACAAAATATTTTTAAATCATACTATTCTTTAATATTATATCAGCAAATTTATAAACACGATAAACCAATTCAAAACTTCTGACCAAATCCACAATACCGATCATCAGTACTTGTTATTTATTTCAAGCACGCACGGCTTTGATAATCAACCCCCACAGAAGATCTCCATTACACGCAAACAAAAACAAAAAAAAAACCAAACAAAAGCAACAACCGTAGCAATCTCAATTTAAGCCGGCTCGATGTATCAATTAATCTCAGCCCGAAACTCTCCCAGCCGCGAATTGAATCCGCACGCGCAGCAGAAACTCGCTTTCTCCCTCTCTATATATATACGTACGGCTCATTAACGCGCGAGTCAGAGCGGACGGGGGGTGGGATTTGGAAAAGGGCCGCCGCAGGAAGGAAACTTGGCTAACGAATCTTCCGAAGTGGCCTCGCGAGTGAGCGCCGCCTTAATTAACGCTTGCCTCGCGCCGTCTTTCTCCTGAAAGCCGAGACGGACCGGGAAAGATTATGTATGTGCGAGGGTTGCGAGCGGCGCGCGCGGATGCTGCGGGAGGATAAATCTCGAGTCTTTTTGCGCCGCGATGCTCGGGTTTTGGCGGTAACTGGAGAGAGCTTTCGGAGGTGTTCTTCAATTATTTTGAAATACAGCGCGTGAAATTGAAACGTTTGCGTTATGCTTTGAAAGTTGGTTAAGACACTTGAGGTCAGGTTGTTTACCAATTTTGCCATGTTAATTTCAAATATTTTTGTTATTTACTTTGTTAAAATAACTAATAGATATTTAAAATTATTTATTACTTAATAATAAATATTAATAAAAATTCATTAATCAATAATTCCTTAAAAAATATGAATTTAAAAAAATACTTCCAATTGCACTCACATATAACCGATATTGAAACATTTCCAGTTATTACACCAAGTGTTGACATTCTCGCAGGTATCGGATCATTTGCTTCCCGCCCCGTTTGCTCGAGGACAAAATACCCCAGTTCAGTTATCCCTCACTTCGTGCGGAAGGAAGTCTCAGAAACTTCGAAAGCAAACATTAAGTCCCCTGTTACCTCCCCCCTTCACCCTCCCTCACTTTCTCCCTACTCGCGGCAGTAGAGCGATGAAAAGCTGAATTCGCGACGACACACCCTTGTGCGAATTCGCGCGATAAAAATAAAGCAAGCGAGCAAGTTACAGCCTTGCGCGGGATGAATTTGCTTCAACGATATATTCAGCGGAGAAACGAGAAAACTCATCGGGAGGATGGATTTTTTTACACCTACCGTCGGCGCGGTTATTACAATTTTAAATATCGGTCGCGGTAGCATGAATATTGAACCGCTCGCGGATATCGTCGCTTTTTTTTCCCTGATGCAGCGCGAGTGCAGCTCAATGGGGACACGGCGATACATATTTACAAGGCGAATGGTTCGAAGCTTGTCGGGTGTTTACGTAGGGTGTGTTTCGATTGTTCGATTTGGTCTGGGGAGGAGAATATTCAATAAACGGGCTCTCTGGATTATTCACCGAAAACTTCCGGAAATTTCTGGGTAGCGACGGCTGCAAGCTGTACGGCTTATCGGAGATGTTAAAGCGTTTTCGCGTAGCGCATGTTTTTAGAGTCGAATTTATAATGCTCAACGTCATTGTAGTTGAATTTCCGACAAATTTATTTTTACATTTTAAAGATAATAATATTATAACCTGCTTTTCATTGGGAATAACAAATGATTGGCAATTAAAACGTGAATATTATGCCGAAACGTAGAATAGCAATTAGTAAATTTTCCGTTAACTGTCATTCAATACAGTAAAACATACAGGAACGAAAATTAATTAAATTTAGAATTTATCAATATACCGCGTTACCCATAATTCACCCAACCAAACTCATTACCCACATTTTCAAAAACTACGCAAAATTCATCGCAATGGCGAAACGCAAACAACACCACATGCGACCTCCGCAAAAACATTCAAAGGCCATAATCAACGCCGTCCGATAATTGAGTCTCACATTCAGCGCGCAATTGCTCGCAGCGCGCAGACTAGAAAGACAAGGGGCTCCATTAAAGCGATGCGCGCTCGCGCAAAGTCGAGTGAGAAATCGCGGCGCGGATATTGCGAGGCGGCTGTATTTCTTCGTTATATAGGCGCGAGAGCGGGTCACGCAAATTGAGCCAATATAAGACGAAAGAGCGCTGGGTTATATTGTGCGTGCGAACTCGGCGCTCGCGATATCGAGATTTATGCCGATATCGTGACGAGAGTGCAGCGAGGCCCGGGGAAATGGTGTCTCTGGAGTGCACCGGGAGGTGCGGGAGGGGATGGTGAGGTAGGTTGAGGTGAGGGGTTTACTGGTGTTTTGAGATTGGCGGTTGTGTATGCGTTTTGTGGAAGGTAGTTTTGTGAGGGTTTAATCTTACATTAGGTAGAATTCATACGTGTTTCTTTAATTCTTTTTCTTTAGGTGTAATTCGAAAAATTAGAAAAATGTGATCATTTTCAATCCTTTATTATTTTTTAATAGTTTTTTTATTAATTTAGATTTTAATTATTAAAAGGTTTTCAAATTTAAAAAATTTTAGTAATAAAATATTTAAGCTGCTAACTATAAGCTTAGCTAGTATACTCTACGATATTAAAATTGGTTTAGGACGATGAAATAATAAATCAATAATCAAAAATTGATAATCAAATTCAGTATTAACGATTTAAAATCATATTGATTTATCAAAAATACTCCATCAAAAATTAAGTAAATAAAATTTATTCAACGGTTTAGTAATAATCTTTATCCAAATTATTAATACAAATATTAATGTTGCATATCGACTTTATCATACGACTCTTTCTGCCTCCTTAAACACGAAATTATGCAAACCAAGCAGGTAATTAATTTATATCAGTGCCTCACAACTGCGCTAATTAAACATCTTTACAAAGTTCATCGCAATAACTTTGTTAACAAAAACAAAAACCACTTAATCGCCTCTAATTACTGGCGAAAAATCGGCCAAAAGCTCAAAGCCGACGATTCAACTAAAGCAAAGTCACCACATAGGCCGTAACAGTCGCATAATCCATGACTAAACCCTCAGTAATGATGACGTAAAATGCTTCATCATCCCTCTTTCCTTCTATCCCGCTGTCGCCAATAAAAAAAGAGCGGCTGCAGTTTCCTCGTTACGAATCGAAATAAAGCCGGTCTCTCTCTCTCTCTCTCTCTCTCTCTCTCTCTCTTTCGCGCGCGCGCGCTCAAAAGGATTAACGGAAAATGTGGACCATTAAAGAGGTCCATATACTCTCCGCTTTCAATTACACGGAATAAAAGAGCGACTCTTTAAACGAGAGCGGAGCCGAGGCAAATAGGATACACTGTATCGATACTGGAAAAACAGAGAAACGGGAAGAGGTTGAATTGGTAAATTTGCGAGCACCGCATGGTTTGGAATCGGCTTATAGGGGTCCTTTGCAAATTTTGTGGTGCATGGCTTTTAACGGGATTTTTTGCTGATTTTTTTTAAGTGAATTTGAATTCGAAAGCAAAAGAGCTCATAAAATACGGTGGGGAATGGAAATTGGGAAAGAAAACTGAGAAATAGTCTACATAAAATTTAAAAAATTATTAATCCAAAACACTCAATTTACGTATAATAAGTAAAATAAAGTATAATTATATATATTTATTACAATTTTTAGAGTCTGATTGGTTCGACTATATATAATAAATAACTTAAACACTAAATAAATTGAAATTATTCAAAAGCTACAAAAATAAATGCTTTTAAATAACAATTACAAATTTAAAACATTTTATCTTTTGAACCAATGACGTATATTAAATGAGTAAAATTAGTAATGGATACTAAAAAATAATTTTAAATAAATTTACAATAAATAAAAATAATAAAAACAATATGAACGTTTATTTATGATTAAATCAATTTATCACGTACTTTTAATTCAATTTATTTACATATGTAAAGTTAAATTCACAATCAATTTAAAAAAAATATAATTAATACGACCAGTAGTACAATAGAATAATATAATAATCGAAAAGTGTCAAATGAATAAACAGAATAGTTTGTTTTATGTTTTTATTGTATGTTATAAAATTGCATAAAATATTCTGAATTACAACATTGATTTCATATTGCTTAAACAAGTATAATATTTGAAATTACAGGAACAACAATTAAAATCTGTAAAGTTGATTCAGATATTGGAAATTTATTAACAATTTTATGAAAGACTTTTTAATATTTTTTTATAATATATATATAATTTGTAACAACAATAAAAATAACATAATTTCTTTTATAATATATATACGGCTTGATTAAATAAAATAATTGATAGAGTTTCGATTTGACTATAGCAAAAATACTTTTGCAGTGTTTTTAAAACTACTCTTTCTATGATTTTATATCACGTAACGGACCGCATAACTTTTGATGTTCAATTACAAGGGAAGTATGAAATGTCAATCTCGAAAAGAGCGTTAACTTTTATGATAACGTAACAGTAAAAATTGTCCCTTCTTTTAATACCGTTTCTATAAAAAAAACGTTACGCGAATAAAGTCACCGTTAATTCTGAATTATCTTAAAAAAAAAAAAAAAATAATCTTAAATAAAATTAGAGACCACAATATCAATGAGTAAGAATTTCATACGATTTTATCACGATTACAATTCATCTCCTGAAATTCTTAACATTTAAATCCAATAAAAAGCAAAAGTGATGTACATGTAAAAAATGTCTCCGAAAAGGCTCATAAAGAATACTCCTAACTTAATCTAACGATCAATAAAAAAGGAAAAAGCGAAATAACATTGCTCATTCAAGTACCCACGAAGATCCATATTCCTCCTATAAATGCTATCCCCACAGAAAGTACCGAGAGCGAGAAAGAGAAAGAGAGAGAGAGAAGAATGACAAGTAGTGTACTGGCTGACCAGTCCGCGGTCGTATCTACTGCGGGCGCATAAACACGCCAATATTCTTCAATCTTCCCTAACAAGGGTGATATACGTCGCAGGCGCGTCGCGTAATATTATACGAGACGACGGCTGTTATGCGCCTCCGACGCCGGCAATTTGCGGCCGCGCCGCCGCCTCGTTTCGCACGAATAATATGCGCGTTGGGGCCGAGAAGCTGCCTTTTTTCCCCTTTTTTTCATTCAGAACACGAGGAGGGGGATGAGGAGAAAAGAGGTGCTGGAGAAAAGTTTCGAAAGTTAGGTGCTTATGCGCGTTATGGGCATTAGCGGGTTATGGCGTTGGCAAAAAGATTTTTAAGGGGGGAGCATAGTTTGCGGTGAGGGTGTAGTTGAATTTTCAAAATTTAGGAGATATTGTGTTTTTGCTTTTTTATTATATTTTGTAAATACTTTCGTAATTATTTAGTGTTAATTTTTAAATTAATACAATGTGTGAAAACGATGATAAAATGATTAAAGGAAACGAAAAACTTTTAATGCCGAGATACAGTTAATTTTAACCCTTTCGAAAGTATCTAACTTCCAAGTGGTACTCAGGATATAAACAGGATTAAATAGTTTTTCCAGCACAGTAATAATTTGAAGTATACTTAATTTACAATTAAAAACAATTTCTCTTTGGTAATTAATATTTCAATGTTTTTAAGCATTTTCGAGAGACGCTTTTAACATAGTAATAGATATAAAATAAACATTTCAGTCTTCTTTTTCTTAATATTTTTTAATTTAGCCTTCATTCAAGGTTTTGGATCTGGCTACTGAGCTGGAGAATATCTTGATGAAATTTCATCTATTTTTGTTTTATTTTTTATCTAATTTCACAGCTGTTTGCTCCAAAAGAAATTTTCTGTATATTAATTAAGCACTTCAAGAACGCAATTTAATGTTTGTTCCTTAGATAACTCAAGCGGAAATTTTTAAATTTTTCATAATTATTGAATTATTGTGAGAGCCTTACCATTGTTAGCTGCTTGGCTTTGATTATATTGGCTTTATTTTATTATTCATTTTAATTTTTCGAATTAATTAATTTTACGTTAAGATATTATTATTTATAATAAAACATGAATTTATGGGAAAAAGCCTTACTGCATAAAAACACCAGATTTATTAAACTAATGAACACTTACAAAAAGAAATTATAATCTAATTCGAAATAAATTAAAAATACTATAGAATCATCAACTCGCAATAAATTAAATGATACTATAAAATAAACAGCGCACAATAAACTAAAAAATGCTATAAAGTAAAAATTTCATATACACTACAGCTGTATTGGACAGTCGGTCGGTTTGAAATTAGAAAGAAATTTTGCTAAGATACAACTGGATAAAGTTTATGACGGTTTTTTACTGATAATTAATTTAGATGATTCCTAATAAATCTATCAATCAGAAAAGCTAGTTTATTCGCTGATAAAGCGATCAGATTTGCTGGCAATTTGGAGGTCATAAAGGAGCTCCCCACGCAAAGAAAGATTTCTCTCAACTGTGGCGTTCAAACGCCGTTGGACAGTGTTGCTGATTAGACAGGATTTTTCTTTATTTCATACCCAAGCATATAAACATTCATACACCACC
Source organism: Eupelmus urozonus (assembly GCA_900480035.1). Classification (NCBI taxonomy): domain Eukaryota; kingdom Metazoa; phylum Arthropoda; class Insecta; order Hymenoptera; family Eupelmidae; genus Eupelmus; species Eupelmus urozonus. The sequence goes on along the minus strand of UELX01005948.1, from coordinate 3,079 downwards.
ATTCGGACACATACGCAATAAATAAGAATATCAATTAAAATTACTAAATTGTGTTACGACGTAACAATTATTGTAATAACTATTTAAGTTATTTAGTAGCTTGGTAATTCTCGAACTCTTAATTTTAGGAGCCAGACAAACAATTTTTCTCCATAACAACAAATATTTATCACACTTCTTCATTTTAGAGTGCAGATAATAGTTATTCATCTCGAGAGCTCGGATTACACGCAGAAGCATAGCCACGGATTAAAATCGTCTGCACAAGATAAGAAATCCCACTTATAATCATGATAATGAAAGTTAAAATTAAAAGTACCGCGAGAGTAAATTCGGCCGCAAAGCCTCCCTCCTCTCTCGTGAGCACCTAGCTCGCGCAAATCCATTATCCGATTGCCCGGAAAGGCGAGCGTATAAGTGCGGAATTGGTCTTAACGACCGGTCGTTATGCGCTATATACACAGGCCGATAAGTGTCGTTTCGTTGATTTGCGTTTATGTCCCATTATTCTACTTTTAAAAACGGCCAAACTTACTTAAGCCACTTTAACGGATAACTTACGGCTAATGCCCCTAAGGTCTATAGCGCCGCTGCTTTGATAAACAAAATTGATTTTATTACCGACGCGGCGAGTTTATTGATGCTAATGAGATTGTTTCTTGAATTAAGTTATTATCTAAGTGAATAAAATATCAGCTATTTTGTACTTTGTACACGAACGAACAGGCACTATTATGTAAAAATATTAATGATATGCTTTGATTTTGACTGATCTATTTCTATGCTATGATATAATAATCTATAAAATAGATTAGTCCCCACTGTTAAAGGTAAAACTTTAATAAAATTATTTTAATAATATAAATTTACATCAATCACGCCAGCAGACTGTTATAATACCAATCATAAGAATCCTTTAAAAAACACAGCCAAAAACAAGAAAAACAATTCTTCAAACTTTCCCAGCATCCTACCGAGAGTAAAACTAACCACCGACGTAGCTATCGCCTCTTATTGTTCTGATCCAACTTCCGCGCGCTAGCCCCTTTCTACCACCCATCCCATTGTTTCAGCCTGCGGCCGTACGGGAAAAGCGAATTATCAAGCCACTGCTCCAGGCGCGTGCACACGTAAACAATTCATGCAAAGCGTAAGATAATAACGAAGGAGTGGTTCATCTCCAGAAGCAGCGATGTGTCAGGCTGTTTTTTTTTTATCGTAGTGAAAACGGTTGCCGATCAAAGGTTTTTTTTGCGGCGCGAGTAACGCTAAGGTGGGTTTGTAATTTTTGATAATGGTTTTTGCCGCTGGCGTGGCTGAGCGATGAATTTTTTATAGCCCGTTTGTTGATTGAATCTCGATGCTGGAGGAAAGCTTTTTAAAATATGGATGGCATGAATTTTTCAGTAGTTAGCGAGCATTTTTCATCGGTGGAATGCCGGTGTTACAGATAGTATTTACGATTGGCGTGTAATATTTAATTGATATGTCTGTAAATGTTTGAGTTTGTATGATAGTTTATAAGATTGTTAAAATTAGCTCGAACTTTTTGAACAGTGATCATTACCCAAGCAGAAATTTAATTAGTCAAACCTAATCATTCAAATTTTGATAAGGCTTAGTCAATGCCTAATTAGGGTCCAATTAACTGCCACAATCACATGAGGCAACAAAGTTATTCTAAGACCTGTTGAATTTTATTACTCGAAAATTTATGTTTTATATGAATAAAGTATGTTTGATATAATTAAACTATTTTTATTTATAATTTCAATAATAATAATGTTGATAAGTATTCAAAAAAATGTGATTAAGATTAAGAAGAAAAACAGTTTGTGTACATTAACCTTTTTAAAAGCTTATAGAAGCAGAAATTTAATTCTTGGAAATATTTCATTAAATTTTTATGTACGACCTGCTTTTCTCAAAGTTAAGTAGTTCTGAAAATCTCAATGAGTTCCCAAGAAAAGACTCGCATTTCTCAAGTTTGTAATTTTGCACCACTCCAGTTTCACAGGAAAAATATACATAGATCAAAACGAACAGAAATGATCAAACTAAGAAAACATTTGAAAATAAATTAAACTTTCAAGTATTTCATTGACCCCTTTTCAAAATAATTTCAAGATATATAAACTATAGAAATATCATATAAAAGTTTTAGAACTCTCAAGCTAAAAGTTTTCTTTTAAGACTACGTAATAGATCTGAATTTTCTCAATAAAAAATTACGTAACAAGACGTCAACCTCACAATTTTTTTATCTCAAAAAGGAATAATTAAGTACTCTTATATTATTTCAAGCTTACTCCACCCCAAGACAACCTAAAAAGCGTAACCATAATCGTATCAAACCCTACCCAACGTATTTCGCCTCTTCAGCTCCACCTGCCAAGCTCGCTCAACACCGCAGCGCTGGATCCAGCCGAACTGCATAATACGCTACCTATCCCCCACTAAGTACAGATGGTCTCTTGGTCAATGAATGCGCGTGGAAATCACGGCTGCTCTCGCATTCCTATAAAGGCGCTCACGCAGCTGGATTTCGCCATTGTCGGAGTGCGCGCGTGCTGTTTTGGAAGAGGTGCGCCAGCCGCTGCTCGCCGGAGCATTGTGCGCCGCCCAACAATGGTCTGATGAGCCGGTATTGTTGAACTTGTCGAACTCTATTTGTACCGATCTGCGAGGTTAGATATAGAGCACTTCTGCGACGCGCGGGAGAAGCTATAGCTTTTATTGTCGGCGCTTCGCGGAGAGACCGAGTTGTGTGTGTCGGGCGCCGTCTGCTTTTTTTTTTAGCGAGGAGCTGCTGGGATTCGTTTGAATGAATTGATGTTTTTGTGTGGTTTTGTTTTGTTGCTGGGTTTGGAGGTTTTCGGTTTGATCTTGTAACGCTGTGTCGGCGTTTAATAGTACAGCGTGTACTAAGAGAAAAAATTTGAAAAACTGCTACTAGATTGACTGACAACTCGAGATATTTTCCATGTACAGAGAAAAAATTAATACACGGAGAAAAATGGTCTATTAAGAATTAGTAGAACCCTTTGGAAAAGAAAGACAGACTCGCCAAACGGAAAAA
>UELX01005947.1:0-10405 GCA_900480035.1 Eupelmus urozonus | reverse complement strand
ACTTAAACGATTAGCAATAACACACCCTGCACTTCCAGCACCAACAATAATAAAATCATATATATTTTGTGCACTGTATTGATTTTCATTTTCTCTCTTAACATTTTTATAAAATTTATCATTGGAATGTCCTAAAACTTGAGTGATAAAAGAAAGCAATGTCAATATCCCTGGTTGACAAGAATAAAGTTCAGGATTAGCTGAACAAGTTTCTGTATAATTTGCTGGGGACCAACCCATTTTCGAATTAGAATTCGAAATGACCCCAAGTTTAAAAAATAAATTAGATAATTTTAAAACTAAAACTTATCTTAAACTGAAATTTTTTTCAATAACTTTTATCAACAAACTACTTCTTAGTCATAAAGATACATTTGTTTGTATCTTAAACAAAACAAGTCATAAAAATAACTAAATATGTAAAATAAACTGAGAAAACTTACATTTTTTCTTATTCTTTTTCTAAACTATTTGTTCTCATTCGAATGAAACATTATTTAATAAAGAATTAGGAAAAATTTAAGTGATATTTTAATGGACCAGATTATCTTTTTATACGATGATTTATAAATTATTCTTTGTTCAGGTGGCCTAAATTATGAGAAGTTGAGTTTATCTCTTACCTCTGATTTATTATGTCTTACTATTATTAATTTAATTCATTTATCTTTTACTATTTATGTTTAAAAAATACTTTATTTTGAAAAATTAATAATTTAAACTTTAAAAGTTATTTTTATAATTTCTTATTAGGTTTTTTAAGAACTTGATAGAAATTTTTATTCACAATGGACTTCCATAATAAACTATTATCAATTAAAATATGAATATAAAGTAAATAAGATATTATATTTGATTATTATTGTGATGTGATTTTAGAAGAAAGGAAAAAATCTATGTAATGTTTATTAAACTAATATATAGAATTTTAGCAAAGTTATTGATTCATATCAATTCTATATTAGAAATAGATTTTTAAAAATTGATACGAAAATAGCGCAAAAAGTATAGTAGAAACTATTTTTATTTTCTCAGATACTTTTTCTAAAAGGTAATACATAATAGCTACTAACTAGCGATCTATTTTGCATTATAAAACATACAATAGTATGTATAAGTTCACTTTTTCACTTATTTTAAAATGTACGTAAATGTATATTGACGTGCGTAAATGCATAGAACTAAACATTACACATTACAAAATGGTTCGAATTATAATAAAAATGTATGTAACTTATGAAAACTTTTGTAAATTTTTATACGTTTTCGTACGTTTACATTTTTTTTTTATTTTCCTTCGGGTTTCTAAGAGATAACTTTACTTATAGGGTTATTTTTTATTATAATATAAGAAGTAAATCAAGTAAAATTTTAAAATTGCAGTGACAAGCACTTATAAAATAAAAAATTATTTAAATACAAATTTTTTATAATGATTAGTTGCATATATTTCTTATTTTATGCTCTTCTACAATTTTTATTAACTATTAAATGTTCAAAAGGAATAATTTTTCAAAGCAATCAGACACCTGTTAATTACTATCCGGTAATTTATTACAATAGTATTATAGAATTATTTGGATTTTTATTACTTGTCTTATTTAAAATGTTTTGTTCAAGGTTAAAATATGTGAAAAATGTTTATTTAAAAAAAATCAACCACTCACCATCATTAGACATTCATACTATATTAGAATTCCTATTTTGTATTCTTTAAAGTTCACGGTAAGCCTAGTTGATGTAAGTAAAATGAAAATTGACTATGCTAAGAAGGAAAATCGTTACAAGTTAAATACGCCAGATAAATTTTTTAAACCATTTTCTTCAAATAATTTCATTCTTCATCAATTCGATTTATCTTCACTTAATACAACATTTCACATAATTGAAGATGAATTTTGGTTCAATAAAGACGGATATTACGTTATTGATAATACTCAAACTTTAAATGGTTGCCTTAAAGTGTATTCGTACTTTAAAATAATTTGGAATTTTGACATTCTTAATGCTATATTTTTATGTTATGATAAGATAAAAGGTATAGAATTGTATACTTTCAATCCTTTTACTACTTATGCCCATCCAGTATGGAAATTAATAAGGGTTTATCAACCAAAAAATAGTCATCCATTTTCAATTTTCAAATACTCTCATTTTATTAAAGGTAAATATATAACAAATTTTTTCTTTGAAGTATTAGTAGATATCTTCTTAAACAATTTTTTTTATTAGATATATCTTCAATGGAATGTGAATTTCTCTATTATGAGAAATCGCTTGATTTAGGTAATTATCCAATACGAGTAGCAAAAATTACTTATTCAGCTCTTGTTTGGTATGAACCAAATGAAACAATTTACAAAATTCGCGGAATTGAATCATCAGTGGCTAGCATTATTTTTACTAAACTTAATGCTAAAATTATTTTAAAACTTTATTCTCATGTTCAATTTGGTTACATTACACGAGGAAAAGCAAGTGGAGCACTAGCTGATGTTTTAGAAGGAAATTGCGATTATTCATTAAATCTAAGAATCGACGAAAAGCTTGCACAAAATCAATATTATATTTATTCTCAAAGCAGTATTTGTTACGTTACATCTAAAAAAGCATTGACATTGAAACAAGGTTTATTAAAAATGTTTGGTTTTCAAGTTTTTTTACTATTATTTCTATATATAATAGTAACACTTACTTTTATAAATTTTAGTAAAAAGTCATTTACACAAATGTCTCTTGATGTATTAAGATTGTTTCTAGGATACCCAATGCTTTATTTGTCTAATTCTAGAATATTTGGTGCTCTTTTTATTTTAATAATTTTTATTTCTATGATAACGAATTCATATATGCAAGGCATGTTTTATTTAACAATAACTGTACCAATGCATGAGCGTTTTATAGAATCATTTGAAGATTTGCTAAATTCTAATAATAACGTAATCACTGTGCGACAAATTTATGAGCAATATCATTCTAATCATTCATTATTACATAATCGCGTGAAATATGTTAATGATTATGAAGAATGTGTCAATAATGTTAAGTATAACGCAGACACAGTTTGTATTATGTTTTGTGCCTTTTTAGAACATCTGAATCTTGATAAGAACAAATTTCATGTTACAGCAATCGATTATTACGAGCATAAATATGCTGTCTTTATTAGTCGAAAGTTCTCTTTCTACAAAAGATTCTATGCTATTTTCAGGAAACTACAAGATTATGGATTGTATTCCTATCATATGAATCTACTAATACATAAGTTCTTGAAAAATAATTTTACAACAATTGTTTATAAAACTATTACTATTCATCAAATATCAATAGCTTACACTTTTTTACTTTATGGTATTACTATTTCTAGCTTTGTTTTTTCATGCGAACTTCTATTTAGTTATATCAAAACTTTTTAGTGCATATAAATCTACAATATTATTAATAAAAATAATCATTGGTTATTATTGGTTATTATTGCATAATATAAATAAAATAAAAAAATTAAAGTGTTTCAAATTTTGTGAACAAAAATGGGAATTTTTATTTTTTTGTTATTCCTTAAAACATACAAAACAATTTTTTTATCATGAATTATGCTAAATAAATTGTAAATACTTTCAATATCTTATACTTTACAGAAATTTATAAGCATAGATAAAATGCTTTAAAATTTTGGTTTTAAAATAATATAAATAAGATTCAACAAAAATTCGTTTGCCAGATTTTACTAAAGAGATTCCCATTTGCGAAATAAATAAAAACATTTTTGCATAATTTAAGAATACTTTGAAGGTAGTACCAATTACTTTAATTTTTAATAATATTTTTCAATCAATTGTTTATTATGTAGAAAAATTGTTCGTGTATAATCATTTTATTGAAATCTTTATTGAAAGTAATTGAGAAACATATTGTGAATCATTTACTATGATTAATTACTGAAAAAATAAATTTTTATTTAAATTTGTTGCAATGTATTAATAAAATTACAATTACTATTTATATTTAATAATCTTATCTTTGCCTGTAGTCTCATTGATTGAAGCAAATTAAATTTTAATTGTACAAAGTATAATTTAAACTAATGTATCATTATTATTAAAAAAATTTGTATTTATGAAAATATTAGAATATCACATTATGTTAACTACTGCGTGCATTAAGTTTTCCGGCTGCTTTTATTTTTATAGTGCCTTAATTTGGAATAACTCATCAAGTCGATAAAGTCAATCTCTTCTTTTTCAAAGTCCAAGCCGTCTTTATTCCTATATCATCTAGAGACATTTTCCATTGGCTTCAATAATAGACACTAGAATTTTCGTTGTTGTACTTCAAGCCTTAACCGTCGGTCACTTATCGACCAACTCATTAATACACTCGCACTACTAAAATAGTGCACCTGTATACCGCACATGCAACATGTATCAAATTTCTCGTGCACCACTTTCCATCACAGTTCAATAGACTATATAAACCGGAGTTGAAAAGAACTAAAAGTCTCTAGTAACTTTTAGAGTAGCCAACGTAAAGTATCTCTAGCTTTTAAAAAAGAATAAAGCAAAATGACTCATTCATGTTGGCCACACTGACAGCAAACAGAAATCCCTAGCTCTCTCCACGTGCTCGTACATACCTGCTCATGTAGACCAAACTTCAAGCAGAGTGCATAACCTCGATCGCGCCCGCAGCTTTCCGATACACATCCCCTCCTTCGAAATTCGCCAGTCTATATTCATAAATCATAGAGCAGCACAACACAACGAGCTAGCTCGACAGCTTCTTATCGGCCAACAGTCGTCCCGGAGTCGTGCGTGTCCAGTTCTCCAGTTTTGTTTTCGCTGACGCACGATTTTTCGTGTTGTGCGCGCTGGTTGCGCGCGCTCCGAAAATCGCTGCGCGCTTTGTTTTTGTGTCAGAGCGAGCTGATGCTGCAGCTGTGCGCGCGTGAGCTTTAGTCACGTTTATCTCTTTGCTACGGACCCCAGATGCATTGTTCGCGCGCGAGTCTAACGTGGCAGCTGCAGGCCGGATCGGCGAGGATCGGGACTGATTGAAATTTAATGTTTGATTATTGGATTTGACGAAGATGGCAACTGCGAAGATCGGAATTTCAGTGATCGCCGCGGCGGCTGTTCTGCTGGCGTCGATCGGAATCTCGGATTGCCGTCGTCATCGCGTTCGGACTGTAAGTGTGTGTTTTGGGTGGGATGTGGTGTTTATGGTGAAGGATTTGTTTTGTTACGGTGGTGGGTGATTTGTGGGTGTTTTGTTTGTAATGGAGATTGCTGTCTTTGTTTTGTTGATTGTTGACATGTTTGTCTGTTGTTTCTTAGAGTGTTTCTCTTTTGAGAACTTGCTGAAGGTCTTAAAATTAACTTCTATAAAACTTTAGTGCTCAGTTAAATTATTAAGTGTCCAATTATTAAACTTTATGATAATCTAATAAGAAAGCTACAATTAGTCAAAGATAGACAATCGGTAGAATTTACAAACCTACATTCCTTTGTTCGTAATAATAATTATTATGATTCTGTTATCACTCATGCTTGAATGACTTGATCAAAATAAAAAATTTAGCTTTTATACTGCGCATTTTTTATGTGTTATTCATGAGCTATGATAAGGTATTTACTCTTGAACAACGAAAAATATCTTTTTAAGTATTGTTAACTGGGTCATTTAGAATTTTTTTTTAAAACACATACATTGCGGAAGAAAATAAGCAATTTTCTAAATAGCCAACACAAATAATTATTCAAAAATATATAAGTACCATTAGTGAAATAAAGTATATTTTTACTGTTTTTTTTTATGTAACAGCTATTCTTGTTTTCTCCACTATATTATTTATCTTCTTCCTTGCTTACAATATTTTTTAATTGATATTTATATTTTTAATAATTTGCAATGACTAATTTTAATTAATACAAAATCATGGCCACAGAAAAATTACAATTACAAAGTCATTTAAGTTAATATACAAAATCTAACAAATATTTTATATTATAGTTGGACTTTACATTTAATGAAGGCTGCCAAGAGACTTGCAAAAATACAAATATAAGGCTTGGGCATGTAAAAGCTACTGGACCAAATGACACACTTCACTATCTCTGGGATTTCACAGAAACTCCAACTATATTTATTGCCGTTACATCTCACTCTGCAAAACTTAAAATTGATTGGTGCAATTATAAAGCCAGAATACCTAACGCTTTAAATTTTACTGAAACACCATTTTATACTTTTGGAGTAGTAATAGAAAGGGTAATTATTTTTTACAAATATTTTGTCAGTTATATTTTTAATAGGTTGTACTATAATTGATAAATATTTTATTTTTTCTAGTTATTAGAATTTAATGATATGAGTGGTGATGCTAGAATTAATGAAATTGATAATGCTGATATTGCGGAATTGAAGCTAACAGATTTTCAATGGAACAACAAAAACTTGACAAAACGTGACAATTTTGTTGAATTTTTCACAGAAGCCAAAAATTATAAAAATTCTGAAACCAATGAAACCCGTCATGGAAGTATTCAAGAATTAGTAAGTGGAATTACAAAATTCAAAAATCTATACAAAATATAATTAAGTATAAAATTGTTATTTAAAATAAATAATTCATTAATTTGTATTACAGTTGCATGGATTCAGTACTTTAAATCATTCTCATATTACGCCATGCATGTTACACTCTGAAAATGCTACACAAATCGATTTAGTGCTTGACAACTTAGAAACAAATAAAGATTTTTCAAGAAGTCGATTTGCTTTGGAGCTATTGATAGTAAGTGAAAATGTTCCTAACACAACATTAGCTGTTGATACAAAAAGGAAATTAGATGATGAATTTACACCTGGTGTATTTGAGGTATGTTACAAAATTTTCTTGTATGCATTAATTAGTAACTGATTAACAATTATAACTGAAAAAATCATTTAAATTTTATTTATTTATTTTTTTTAGATCATGGAATTGACTACACCAATAGTTCATGATAGATCAGGTTATTTACAATGGAGACCAGTATCTTATGTCGAGCCTTCTAGAGATATTTCAAATTCAATCAATACCGTCTACTACCCAGTAAAAAGTGCTAGAGTTGAAGACTATTTTAATAAAAATAACCTACTGTATATGTATTATGGAGAAAATATGTTCAACAATCTTGTTCAAAGAATGAATATCTCATTTGGTGGAACAGGTGATGATTTCTATACAGAAACAAAATATTCTACGTGGTAAGAAAATGAATACTTAATTTTTAAGTTAATAATAAAAAGAAAATCAAAATTCAATTTATATATAAAAAAATTAATGTTATTATTAAATTAAATAATAAATAAAAATATAATAAAATGAAATTGAATAAAATTAGTAACGCTTTCACCTATTTTCAGGACATTTATCGTCGGTTACGGTACACCACCAGATGAAAGATTTTCAAGCATAGTGATAATGGTTATCTCTATTGGTGTAGGTCTCCCACTCTTGATACTAACGATTTCGGGAATTTACGTATGTCTACGTCGAGCGCCGAAACCAGCCGCGACTGAAATCATTTCAAGATAAAAAACAAATGCCTGCCTCTCTTTTTAAAAAGATACACAAGCGATAATTGCAATATATTCTTTATGAAATGAAACTGCATGATTTTACAGGAAAAATCAGGTAATATAATACATTTAAAAAATAAGAACAAAATAATATATGCATATACATTTTTTGTCTGTTATATTAACAAATATATTCTATTTTTATAATCACGAGTTATATAACAGACAATTGATAAGAAATTTCTATCTATTTTTAAAAATAAAGTAGCAGTTGCCTTTCTTTGAATATAAAATGCTTCAAATTAAATTTTTACAGTAAGTGAAATTTGAAATAGTTATAAAACAGCGCAGAACGTATTTTTTAGTTCGTTTTATTAGAAATTTCAACTAAATTTATGTATAAAATTGATAAGTTTTATAATTTAAGATATAATATTTTCGACACTCCATGCGGGAAGTTCGTTTTCCGTATGCTTGGAAGAAAACGCGTGCAGTAAAACAAGCTTTCCGCACGTCGTGGCAAAAATTTTGTACGATACATGGGTGATAAAGTGATTTTAACTCCACGTGAAATTTTCACCGTTGCTTCGCTTAGGTGTAATCGTCCTCACGAGGCCAAAATCATTTTACCGCTTTTGTATCGTAAACAATTATAAAAATATTTTTACTTTTAATATAAAAATTATCAAAATATTTTACCATTCAATGAATGAAAATTTTATACATACCTCATCTCCAAATTATTTGAATCTAATGTTTATGGACTATTTTATCACATACCTTAAATATATTCGACAATGAGTGATAAAAAATTCTATATTTATCGATTTTTTACACTAAATCCATGTATTTCATTTATATAGGATATTACTATAACGAAGCAATTACCGATAGTTTCCTTTTTATGTACATACATATGGATATATTTTAAATTCCTATTTAGAGAAAAAAGATATTAAAAGGATTTAAAAATATTATTTTAATCAATAACGAATTAACGTAAATTTGATAGTTTTGTTGTATTATAAAACATAAAGGTAGTGAAATGTATTTTTTGTATATTTGTATCACTTTGTATCAGTAATAATTTTATATCAGTTTATAATTATTTATAAAACTGATTTCCTTTAAATGTAAGGAGATTAATAAGATAAATGCGCCTTATGTTTTATAAATTATGAAATTTAAAAAAAGTTAATTAGTTATTTTATCTTTCTTGAATTTAGATTAATTTAAGTTAAAGAAAGTTACGAATCTTTTCATATTTTATCTATCATGAAAGTTATAACTACTTTTGCCTTTGACAAAGAATCATAAAAACTGTATATTATTAAAGGCACAAAATAATACGAGCACTGCGTTTTCAGAGCATTTAACGAGCCACGTGATATAGTCAACGATATTCACGTATATTTTTATTACGCAATGTGTTCCTATCATGCGTGTAAATCGACGATTGTTAACTTATTTTTTTAACAGATTAAAAAAAATCGACTTATATTTAAAATTACATACTTTATAAATAAACGTAGAACAGAATGTAATTACTAGAATGAGCGAGCAGATTCATGACAAAAATTTGTAAATATTTATTTTAAATGGAATTTTATCAGCAATAATTGAATAATATTGATTTTTATAATTGTGATATTTTCAATTTGAAATATACGTTAAATGCAGTAGTTTATAATGAAATTACTATTACTAATTAAACATTTTTTTTAATAAAATGAAAAAATGATGTATTAATTGATTTTAAGCGAATATTAGAAATAAAATGATGGAAATTTATTCAGGTTAGTAACTCGTAGATTTTTATAATTTTGATATAGAATATACAATTTATAAAGCACGTGTTATATTTGTAAGCAAAGTCTTTTTAGTCATCCAGGGTCTTCGCCATAATATATTATACTAGTATTTTTAAGTACCTGTCTTAAACTTATTGAGACCTTCGTTTAAGAAAAGATGTATAATTATTCTTAGATACATATGAATATATATATTTTCGTGTATAAACACTAAGAATAAACCAAAAAGTTTATATAAAATAATAATAACTAAACGTTTACTTTTTTACCTTAAAATCGTACTCAATCATATTGCTTTTATTACCAATATAATTTTATTTAATACGCTTCAAAAATAAAACTTTTACTGAAAGCTTTCTCTTACTTACGTAATAATAATATTAATAAAATAAATATTTTATTTTAAAAAGTTTCTACTACTCAATGAATCATTCTTATTATTATATTAAGTAACTTCAAATAAAGAAAGATGATTATTGTATTATTCAATATACCATCTTCCGTTTAACAAATAATGACTAAATTTGAAAAATCATAGTTTAATGTACTAGCAATTATTATTACTCAACATAATGGATTGAATCCATATTAAATAAAAAAACTAAAAGCTTTGTAAATACAAATAATATTGTAAAGAAAAAGTATTTCTACACTCCATGCCCAAAGTTAATTTCTGTGCACATTTGTATAAAAAAGCATTCATAAATATAAACTTGATATTTCCAGGCAAAAAATATAGTTCTATTTATGGAAAATAATTTTAGCTTACTGTAAATTTACTTGTATTGAAAAGTATATTTAATATTCAAAAGATAGTTAATAATGAATAAAAATATATTCGATTGCACAATAAAATATTATGCCCAAAAATTAATTCTTGATATAAAAGCATATTTTTCCCATTCTGATAAACTAATACATAAATAACAAATTCTTTACCCTTTTATGTACTATAATATAATAGTACATTTCGATACGGGTGTGGAAGGTGATTATTTGCCTCGTGAGACGTTTTTCGCCCGAGCGAAGCG
>UELX01005946.1:0-12119 GCA_900480035.1 Eupelmus urozonus | reverse complement strand
ATTACATATTCAAAGTTCTCTGATAAGTTAAAATCACTTAGAGTATCTGTAAATGAGAGTTGAAAATCGGTAGTTTTCGTTAGGAACGACGATATATTCTTCCTTACTAATATTTCATAGTTTACAAACGGTTATTTTGCAACATTTTTCAATTTTTCAAGTTTTCTACCATATAACTAGCTTTAAAATACACATGTAAAAGTATTTAAAAAGAAATTATTGATATTAAAATATATATATATATATTAAGAGGCTCGGTAGCGGCTCAAAGGCAAGTATGTTTTAAGTACTGCAATTTCTTACAACAAAGTGTTTCTAAGTGGATACAACAGTCAGTCAAATTTTATTTTCTAACTTATGATCCTACTCACAAAAAATGTTCATTAATAAAAATAACATCAACTTTTTAATTTGACAAAAATAATAAGACACTTGCAGTATTATAAAAATATTTTGTTGATTAAACAAAGTTTAAAACTATTAAATTATTTGAATTCATTAAGAATACACAATTAAAGATTGTATGCTTATATTTTAACCAAAGAAACTTTTATGTAAAATGTAATATACGAGTAACTCTATATTGACTTCTTGTTAATTTTCAGAAGACAAAATACTTCATTCTCAATTTCTTTTGAATTTTCAAAACAGTCTTCAAGCCTCACAGTCGCTGCATTATTCTTGCCAATCTCCTAACTTAGCCCTTGTAAACTCGTTCTAAAACCACCTTAACCTGTTTTCAGCAAAATTCAAAGTAAACATCTTCAACCATCGAAACTTTTGAAACTCTCTCGCTCTCTCTCCCTCTACCACCTCGGCCCGAAAAGCAAGAGGAGCGCGTGCGAGAATGAACACCCGGAGCGGTTAAAATGGGAGATGCCGAGCTCTCTCCTGGGTAGTGTGCGCAGGAGGGGCGAGAGGCGTAAAGAGCTAGATAAAGAGCGAACGAGAGAAGGCAAGGAACGAGGGTTGGCTGGGCTGGATCGCTCGGCTATACAGATGGCTGCTGCTGCTGCTACTGCTCAACGGCCGGTGGGTTCCTCATTACGGAAAACGGTCTATTCACGCCTCTCGCTCGCTCGCTCGTCCCACCCTTAGCTTGCTCTCTCAGAGTCCGAAAATCAGTGTGAATGTGTGCTGCAGAGGCGGCGCGAACAAAACTGTTCTTAAAAGAGAGTGGCACCCACTGATAACCACTTGAAAGATTGCGTAGTTTTTAGTGAATAAGGGCGGCAGTTGTATGCGAATGTAGGAACTGCGACTAATTAGAGTTATTAGATTCTTTGTTTTAGGTTCTTGCTTGGCTTCATAAATAGCTGACGGAAGTATTCAGTTTTATAATTACGTGTGATTTACAGCAGTATTTAAGACTTTAATATATCGAATAGTCAAAACTTATGCTACCCAAAATTAAGAAATAATTAAATATCTTTTTCAAAATAATTCAAATTAATATTTTTATATTTTTTAAATTTTAATATCACAAACTACGTTCTAAAGATCTTCAAATTGTGTAAATTTGAATAAAGTAGTATTTTTAAAAAATTTACATACTTGTTTATACAAATAAGAAAACGTTGACAAATCAGAGATATTTTTTCATAGCTCTAAAAGTTAATAAAAAGTCTAATGCCATTCCACAATATTATCCAAATACTCAACTACGCCACGGCCTCCCTTATTATACTTTTCAGTAAATTCT
Source organism: Eupelmus urozonus (assembly GCA_900480035.1). Lineage (NCBI taxonomy): Eukaryota > Metazoa > Arthropoda > Insecta > Hymenoptera > Eupelmidae > Eupelmus > Eupelmus urozonus. Next base: position 10,417 of record UELX01005946.1, on the reverse strand, counting down.
CCACCAATCAAAACAAAAAGATACATTACGTAATTTCCGGCTCATTAACTATCAACGATGATCGAATCCACGCCTCGACAAAAGTAAAAATCCCGTCCCACTGTACAAACTCTCCAGTTCATTTACACATCGATATCGCGTCCCTCCGAAATGATCCGTGTGGCGTCGAATTATACGCGAATGATTGGTCAGTTCATTCGGCCAATTCGCCGAGCTGTCGGCGCGCGCGATATCCAAATTGCGAGGGGAGAGCCGAACGAGAAAATCGCCGCCGCGGTCATCTGATTTGGCGAGGGTCCGTTAGCGCGCGAGACCAGAAGAGCGTAAAGCCCGCTGCGCCAGAAGGCAAACATTGGCATATGTTTGCGTTAAATCTTCGGCCTGCGGGGGTGCGTAGTCCATTTCTAAATCGCGCATCGTCGCGCAAATGTGCTTCTCGCCTTTTTTTTTGTTTGCACGCTCGGCGTTCGGATTAATCGGGAATGAGGATGTTTTGTTTAGTTTTTGTTGCGTTTTTATTGCTTCTTTAAAAAAGATGCTTTGCGACAGCGAATAAAAACTTTTTTTTATTATTATATATAAAAACAATTTTTTAAAAACACATTAATGATTCCCAAAATGGTACTTAAAAGGAGAGTGCTACACCTTCGGGTTACAGATATAATTGAAACTTTTGCATATGTTTTTCCGTTTCGAAAAATGAACAAAGCGACAATCTAACGCTTCGCCAACTCAAATCTTAGATGTTTATAGTCACGTTTTAAGAAAAATGTGAAAAAAGAACTTTTCTTCATAATTACAGTAATAATAGTATATGCCAGTAATAATAATGTAGTCAGATTAATTCAATAATTTTCCAAGCATCTCGTATGTATTATTACATACTAGATCATCAAAAAATTAGATTAATTTGTATTCCTTTTTCTTAAATCATCGTACTGTGAATTTTCAATCTTCATTCTCATAAAACAAATGCACATAAGCTGAATCTTTTAAATACAACTGTAGCCATTCGAAAACAAGATCCAACAAATTCAATTTGACATACACTTACAAATCGAGCCTTTACCAAACGAAATAAAACAGCTCCCCATGAATCTAAAACCCGATAAAATCTCTACCTACCCTCTAACCCTTTCTCCAGCCCAAATCCAATCTCATCTCTGACTGCACCAAGGAATGCCGCAACGCTCCCACAACCTTGACCCATTACAAACGTACGCAGCTCGCGACAAACCAAAACCCCTTCTTTTCTCTGTCTCTGAAAGAAGCAAGTGCACTCGCATTGCGGCACATTATCCAACCCATTCATCCACAATACACAGCCGAGCCATGCGAAAATCGAATTTCAGTGGCTCGCGCAGATTTGAGACTAAGCAGCCTCCGCGCTGCCAGGCTAATCTCCCTAATACTCGTAATCCTTTGGCTTTGCAGGGAACGCCGCCGCAAATGCCACTTATTCACGGGAGGCTTACGCGATATTCCGCTTGTGACCCCGTTTTTCGCTTCTCTCGATGCGGGATTCCGGCCAGTTTGTAAGCTTTGGTGCAGTTGTCGGATCTGCGTGGGCGTCTGTGTGGGAGTGCTTGTTTGTTTTGGAAAGGGTTCTGCACTTGAGGATCAGCGCTCGGTCGAGGTAGATGGAAAAAAATAGTTCGTGGGGTGACTTTGGAAACTTTATTTTTCTTTCTTTACTCAAAGAATTTACATTGAAAATTTGTAAGATATGGAGTGAAAAACTAAACTTTCAGTAGTTTTTACAAAACTTGAGCATCACGGTAGAGTATAGAGTGTATATTGCGAATTATGTAAAAGTTCAATAATTTACCAGGCAGTGTTTAAAATGGTGAGCAAATAAAACTTTTTGAGTAAACATTTTTCTGAATTTCAAATTGCGCACTTTAAATTAAGCATCTACCAACGAAATTTCAAATTAAACTAACAAAATATAATACTAATAAAGTAAATATGTATTGTAAAAAATCAATAATTACTATATTTTACAATATTTTAAACTTTATGACTCCCTCTAACTAAAAATCACCGTCACAGCAACAGCACAACCAAAAGATAAATAAATAAATACCTACAAAAAAGAAACAATCAAACAAATTAATCAACCACCCCACACGGCAAACAGACCGAGCCAGCCAATAACACCCCAACGCTCGCAGCCAAATCGTTCTAACACACAATTCACACGCGTGCGGTTTCCACACATACACACACATGCATTCACCAATCGAGAGAGTCGCGACCCTTCGGGCGGCATCGTCGCACAGGGCACACAGAAAGAGCGCGCAACAATTCTGGCATTAAACTCGAGCAGACGTTTTCAACTGCCTCAGTGTGTTGGGGTAAGGCCTGTCGGCCCTTGTCAGCGTCATTGAAGATCCGCCGCCACCGCCGCGAGTGTAATGCGGAAGCCTTGACCGGGGGCAGGGCCGATTTCACGTGCGCCCATATACGTACCCCCCGAGGGGCCGCTCGTGTGTGGAGGCTCTGTATGAATGAGCGCGCACGGGAGAATTATAAGGCGCACATGCATAGATGGCCGGGGATCATGAGTTTCCACAGGGATTTTTCACGGATGAGGATGCACTAATGCCCGCGATCGCGCGATCTGATGGCTCAGGTAGCCGGAGCTGCGGAGTTGAGATTGGGATGAGGCGGGGTGTGTGTAATCTTTCTTTTGCGCGATGTTGTGATTGTTTTCGTAGGGTTTTTGGGAGGGAGGGGAAGTCGAATTTGGTTTATGCGTTTGTGATGGAGTCTGGAGAATGGGACTCAGGAAATGAAAATTTTGTTTGATGCTGTTATAAAAAAGATTTTAAGATGATCTGTTCTAATTACAATTAAAACCATTTTAAAGTATAAAAAATATATTTATTTCTATATCTAAGTAAAATTAATTGCTTATTCAGACTATTTCCAAACCATCGAACATTTTATACAACTATCATGCTCCAACCTAAAAGACTCAAATCTCCCATTAAAATCTATATTTACACTCCAAAAAAAATCCTCGAGTAAACATTATCAGGAAACCAATCCGTAAGCAACCAAGCATCCTCATCATCAGACAACCCAGCATCGCCTTTCTACAATACACATACGCGCCCACTGCACGAGCATCGATCTCAAAAAGGCCGCCCGAGGAAGCAGGCGGCGATGATCGCATCCGGCCCACGGGGAAAAAAGGGCCGCGCACTAAATCCAAAGTAAAGTGGCGAGCTGCCAAAAAAGGAAAATAAAACGATCGAGCCATCGAAATGACGTTCGGATGCGCGCTTATCCTGCGCGTCCGCGTACAATATATAAAATGGGCATTGTTCGCGGGGCCGAGGTGCACGGGCTCTTGAGTTTGCACTGAAGATTTAGCGTGCGCGTATCTCTGGTAGGGTCCGAGAAAAGAGGGTCGTCGCTCTGTAAGCTCGCGTCAACAATGCAAGGATGCTCCGTAATTTTTATGAGCGCGTACCATTTTGGAAAGCTGCTTGTGAACGAGAGTCGATAGATCGCGAGGATGCGCAGCCGAGTGCGTGGATTTTTCCTCCCTTTTCTTCTCCTCTTTTTGTTTACTTTGTTGCCTGCCGAGCGAGTTTCTTGGAGCCACGGCCACTCGAGATGCTCTTTCATTAATTTCACGTTATTACATCGCATTTTCTGTAGGTCTCGAGTGCGTGTACAATATACTGCAATTTGGCTAAAACACTTTCTTTATTCTGAGAGTTTTTAAATAGAGGTTATCAGACAGTTCTCATGAATGTATAGAAAACAAGGAAAGAAGATCTCAGAAAATATATTACAGGAAAAATCTCGACAATTTATTTTATGTAATAACATTTTATAAATTGCATGGTAACATTCTCTTTGTTTTGAGAAAAGTTAATCTACTGTGTTGAGCAGACTTTCGGATAGAAATTTACGAAATTAGCTAAAACAATATTCATTAATTAAAATGTGCTAAATTAAAAATACTCATGTATATACGTATTTCAAAAAACCTTTTTTTCAATTGATACTACGCAAAATGGACGTAACTGTAGAGATTATTAAATTTTTACTGTCAAAACATGTAATCCTATTTTCATAAGGCTATAATATAACGATATATTTATGAGAAACAATATTCCTGATACATACTGTTCTTAGCCCGCACATTTTTTTGTATCATTGTAATGTTTTAATAAACTACTCCAACAAGAGAGCCTTTTGAACATAATATTGTAATGTAATGCTTTAATGCAGTCATGCACAAACTCAACAAAGAACTTTCTTTCATAAAAAACTTTTTAGTATACAAGGTGTTTCATTTTAATCCATCCACGCGAATAACTTTGTGAAAATGAGCGATACAAAAAAATTACCTCTACAAAAGTTAAAGGGTACAACGGGGGACTGGCAATGGTGACCTTGACTTTGACCTTACAATTTATTTTCAAGGTTATATCAATGTCAACTCTAAAATGTTAAATGGAAACCCCCAATCAATTTTGACTCCGCAATCGGATAGAGCGTGGATGGATTAAAATGAAACATTCTATATATCTAGGGGAAAACACCATATCGCATTCCTCATTTTTAGTCTCCATTTTTGATAGAAATGACTTCAATCTTAATTAGAAGAACAGATAATAACATTGACTTTGTGTGTCAGCTTTTAAAAGTTTGAAAATATATATCAACACTTAATTATCATTAATAATACTAATGGTAATAAATCAAGCGCCCGTGCGGCACTACTTCCCTTTAAAGTTTTTTCAAAAGCTCGTGAAAAAAAACAACAGCACAGCTGTCCTCCATTTAAAACATCGAAAGACCAAACCGTCAAGCCCGTAATACACTCCAACCCTCACACCACTCAATTCAAACCCGATAAAGCAACATCGCTTTCATAACTGCCGCGCGAACTAGCTCGTCGGCACCTCCTCTCCTCGACATCACTCGAAAAGACGATCCATACACAAAAGCCCGCACAAGGGATTTTTCCCACGCGTCGAGCTCAAAGTCACTTTGCGCTCGCACATCCGCGTACATACGCGCACCCTCAATCGCCTATGAAAACATATCCGTTCCCGAAGTGTTTTCATCTCGCCGATCCATAGCCGCTCTATCCCCCAAAGAGAATATAAAAGCGTATCCGCGAGGCGCAAGGATATACACGGGAGGGCTAAAGTTTCCCTTATAACACTCGAGCCGCGCGGTAATAGAGAAGAGCGCGTTCACCTATACGCGCTCTTCTGTATTACGTTGCAAGCGGCAGGCATCTGGCGCGCGACCGCATTGTCATCGCGTCGATAGTATCCCTGCGCTGCCGCTGACGTTTATGAGCGATGCTAGAGCACACGCGCACAGCCTCCTGCACGCGCCTCTGGAATATCCGCCGTACTATGCGTCGGGGGCTGTTTTTTAATACACGGTTTACGTTTCATCGACGTGATACCTTTCAGCCGTCGACCTTTTTTTTCCGGAGGCCCCTGCAGACCTGTCGCTCGGCGTTGTTGTTGGCGCGGCGAGCCGTTTTTTTTCAGCTGCTCTTAGGATAAGTGTTTTTTCTGAAAGTGCCGCTGCGAATTCGAGCACTTTGTGTATGTGCGACATCGGAGATGCGTCGACGGGAGATGTAAATTTTTCGTAGGCGCGAGGGTATTGGGGGGATACGGAAAAGTGAGGCTCGCAAGCGGGGGTGGAGGTTTTGGGATCGAGTGAATTGTCAGAGAGTAAGCCTTCGCTTTTCGTTTTAAATTGCCTTTTGAAGCAATTGATAATTTTTTGGCAGAAAATCATATGTTTGTAATTTTACAGATATTAATAAAATGTTTTGTCTATAAACAAAGATCGTTTTTATACTTGCTGCATCAATTAGGTTATGAATCTAAAATTGAATTTGGTAAACAATAACAAAGAACATAATTTTTTTAAATATATATATTTTATTGTACTTCCTTTATAAACATTAATATGTAATTGTAATTAAATAATGTTCCTTCTACATCCATAAAACTTCACCAACTTTTAAAATCCAACTAATTTATCACACGCTTGGCAGCGCACCGTAAAAATCAAAGCTCGGACGGATTAAAAAAAACAACTCAAACTTAAAAAGTACTTACTTCCAGCACTCTCTACCCCCCGACAAAACTCTCCACCCCCTCATCGCAAGAAAGTCGCCGCTCGCGCGCAAAGTACCCGCAACGAAAAAGCGCCGCTTGTACATTTCTCTGATTAAATCCTCAAAAGCTCGCGAGTCAAACGAAAAAAAAGCTCACCCTTCGCTTGCGACTCCTCGCAGCCGTATATACATTGGCCGGGCTTCGCGAGGGGATGAAAGCTGGAGGAGGGTGGGGGTGGAGGCGCTACGAGAGTGGAGTGGGTTATAGAGCGGCGCTCTGCGAGAGAAAGGCGGGCGGCGGCGGTCATAAAACAACGGTCGCAGTCTGCTTGTTACCCAGTCGCCGTAAACTCCGGGTATGAATCTGAATTATGGAATTATATGGCGCAGTAACTCATATCCTTGGCGCGTATGTACGCAGGGTGGGCCGACGCCGCCGCCGCCGCCGCCGCCGTGGCAAGAGACCCCCTTAAATCATGGCCTGCTGCGTTCGTTTGCAGGCTCGCTCTCTCGTGTACTGCCGAGCTGCTGTCTCTGTATGTGTGTGCGTGTGAGTATGAGAGAGAGAGCCCCCAGATGTGTGAAACGTCGCGCGAATCTCGCTCGTCTCGACGTCAGCAGTGGCGTGGGGGGTTGGTGAACGCACGAGCGCGGCGTGTAGTTGCGAGAGTCAGGAGTGGCGCGGCCACGGGTAAATTCAGGAAGAAGATTGCTGGGTACGTGTCGCGGTGAGCTTTCGAGTCTAGGGGCCGAAGTACGCGCGCGTGGCTGAGATTGACGAATGATTAACTGTGGTATTTAAATTGTATTTTCTCCTTTTTTGTAGAGGGAGGGTTTGCATTTTTGGATTAGCTTTTTTGGTATCGAAGGACTTATGGATAGTACGTGATAAATAATGGAATTTTCCCATAAAAACTAAAGTGGTTCATTTTTTTTTTTTTTTTGTTTTTTTTTTTTAGTTTTTAATAAAACTATTAAATTTCTTTATAATTTATTTGAAATCACAATGATAATTTAAAAAAAGATGAAGTGCAATGCTAATCCTGTTTCTAACCTTTTTGAATGACTCAAAAATTGTACTAGTTTTTAGCAAGACGAAAAGCATGTAACTTAAAATTATGAACATAATTATATTGGCAGTTAGTACCTAAATAAATTAACTAAGTGTCACATTTTAAATCATTTCTTCTCATCTAGATTTAATTCTTTGATGGACAAATGGACTTACTAAGAAATACTTTTATCAGGTGCAACCATTACGCTAATTCACTTACGTAATTTTGCTCAATCCAATCATATACTATAACATACCATAAGAATACCCTACTAAAAATCTTAGATATGAGATATCATGTGATTTTTCATCCTTTAATTCATAAAAAAAATGAGATCATTTAAATGAGATCTCATCTACAATTTTGGCATAAGATCTCAGATGAGAAATCAGAGATTTTTCAGTATGTTAAGATATTAGTGAGGAAAGCTTACAGATGCATGTACCCTATTGAAACATATTTGAAGCAGAGCAAATAAGTTATCTGAAAGAAAACAGTACATTATTGTATTTATAAAATTTAAAAGATGATCTTAAAAGCTTCCAAAACTATCTTTTATGTACTTTATATTGTTTTATTAATCTTCTTTTTATAAAATTACAATATTCTTAGTTACATATACGAGGGTTTTCCGAAACGTTTCCGACCTAATAAAAAAGCAAAACAGATTTTCTCCAAAATCATCTTTATTTTTTAAGATAGTCTTTTAAGTCAATACACTTTATTTAGCGATGTTCGAACCTTTTTAACCCTTCCAAATAAGTTGACAATTTACAGTATCAATTTTAAAATAATTTCATGTATATTATAAATATAAATAATGACAATAATTATTAGTTTAACAGTTCCCAAAAATATTCTATTAAGAAACAAAAAAAAGCTATGGTGTATCCTATTATGGTAATATAAATTAACGTCATTTTGATTGGCAGTGTATTTTTTTCAAATAAGAGATCTGTTATCTTGTAAAGAAATTTTTTTAAATAATTGGTTTTATCATATTTATATTTTAAGCTGTTTAAAGAATAAAGCCAATATTTTCTAATACCGGATTCAAAAATTCGATCCATAATTATTTTAAATTGACTGGCATAAGGTGAATATCTTGAAAGTATTAATGCTTGCCAACGAGTTCGTATTTTTTCCTCAACGGCACTAAAAATGTATCCATTTTCTGGTTGGGAAAAAGTCGGTGAATAGAAATTTACATCAAAGAGACTTACTATACATACGTTAACCTTCCCGAGAAAAATCTTACTTAAACAAGACTCATTAGAGGTTGGAATAATTGTTTTAGGAAGAGTAAACAATTCATTAACATGATTTCTTAAAAGAACGTATTCTGTATAATTATCCATAGTGAAATGGATATTTGAATTTATTAAATCTTGCATAGTAGTAAATTTGTGATACTTTCTTTGACTTAAATTCACATTTATTAAATGGTTAAAAAATTCTGCCGAAAATATTAATGATACACTCAATAAAAATTTGAATAATAATTTTTCTTTTAAATTTTGAGGTCGGGAAAAGGGAGATAGCCCAACTAAAACTAACAGAATGTTTAGTGCAGTAAAAAAATTACTTTTATATCCATGTAAATGTGAAACCACTTTAGTAATTATCATAATAATGATAATTAATATAACTATAATTATGACATCCCAAGGAGTCTGTTTTTTATAGTAACCAAATTGTTTGACAAATATCACTGCTGAACGTTCAGTAACAAGAAATAAAACTGGCGTAAACCATGAAGAAACATCAGGCAGCACACCAACACACATATCGAAGTCAATAGTTTCATTTCGTAGTGCATAATCAATTTGTTCATAAATCCGTAGATCAGAAGAATGTTTATTATGAATTGTAATATTTACTGTGAAATTCATATTTTCTGATATAGTTTTAATAAGCAAAAAGTCTATTCCAGAAAGACATTTCCAGATATCTTTGGAGGTGCAATTTGGATTTATCATCATGAAATAATCTGTGACACCAAACCCTGCCTTTAAGGCATAGCCATATAAATATTTCAACTTATTAGAAAATAAATAAACACCTTGAGAATAAAAGTTTTTTTTGTATTCGTCGTTAAAAGGGTTATATTCATGAATTATAAAATCGTTGTAGTTTACTGTATCTGTAATATTCAATTGATTAACTGTTCTTCTTTCATTAACAATTTCTATTATAGTAACATACAAAAAATGCTTTGACCATAAAATCTTAAATATATGTTTAAGACTACCCACATTATTTTTGTTTATAAGGAAAATTAGACAGTAAGGTCTTGAACCATCATTTGTAAATTTTTGCAGAAAGAAGAAGTATTTGAACAAATTTGTCGAAATTTGGCTAAAATCATAATTATGATCAATAATAATAATATTCCATGAAGTATATTTTGAATTTAGCACTAACATATTTCCAAGATGACTGTCTTTAATTGTATGAAATTTATTAGATTCTAGCTCTACAATAAAAGTTTGAAAATTGTTGACTAATGTTTGGATAATTTCTGTGGATATACGTGACTGCATTTTTAATGAGGATATAATAGAGACACGCTGTATTTGTAAATTTTCGATTAGATGCTTTTCTTCCATTTCTTGTACCACATTAGGTGGATTAAAACAATATATTTTAAAAATACGAACAAGTATACACAAAATTCCTAAAATATATTCTTTCATTTTAATACTATTTATATTTATATTTAACGATTCTAAAAGATTTATTATTTTTACATTTTCTTTTTAAAATTAGTAATCGTTTAAAAAAAACATTACTCATTATAATTAATAAACATTTTATTATCAACTTACTGTAACACTGTTGAATTATTTTCTTTATCTACATATGTGCTTCTACAAAAAAAAATTAAAGTCAAGTTAGAAATAATGAATAGAAAAAAATTTCTTTCTACATTATTAAATGTATTTTCATTATTACTAAATATGAGTGTAAGCTCAAGGGCAACTTTATTACTTAGGAGAAATTGATTTTTACTACAAATATAATACAAGCAAAATGTAGACACGGACTACTGAAAACTTATTTAAAATATAAAAGGCAAAATAATTTTAAACACAAAAAAAATATTAGAAATTTATAATCATATTTTATACTAGATCTTTTAAAAATTCAAATTTGTTAAAACACGCACACTAACATATCGTCGCTCCTAACGAAAACTAGTACTTTTCAAATTCCCGGCGAAGACTAAGACACTTCAAACTTCCCA